>RQOL01000937.1:9101-58961 GCA_013076295.1 Sanderia malayensis
GCGCGCTTCGCGCGCTGCATTCACTCCCGCTCATGCCCATACATACATACATACCCTACAATACATACCCTACAATACATACCCCACTATACAAACCCTACAATACATACCCTACAATACATACCCTACAATACATACCCTACAATACAAACCCTACAATACACACCCTGCAATACATACCCTACAATACATACCCTACAATACATACCCTACATAACATACCCTACAATACATACAATACAACACATACCCTACATTACATACCCTACAATACATACCCTACAATACAAACCCTACAATACATACCCTACATAACATACCCTACAATACATACCCTACAATACATATCCTACATAACATACCCTACAATACATACCCTACAATACATACCCTACTATACATACCCTACAATACATACCCTACAATACATACCCTACAATACATATTACGACGCAACATTTCTAAAGAAAGTAAAGGTGGAAGGTCAAATCTTCCCCCCTGCCAAGCGACCGCCCCGCACCCACGCTGCCCCCCTGAAAGCTGTTTCTGAAAGTTGATAGCTTCAGTGTGAAGTTTAAAAAAAAAGGTGCTTTCAAAAATTTAATCCATCCTGGAAAATTTAAACTCAATCTGTAATAAAAATTATATCAAACTGTAGGTAAGGAAACAGCGAACACGTTGCAAATAGTCTCATCTCTTAAATAAGTAATACTGAATTCTTAGAGACCATTTGGTGGAAGTGGTTTGAATGAAATTTCGGAGCCGTGCAAAAAGCAAAACCTTTGAACACACTTTAGCAAGTAAAAATAGTATTTACCGTGGCAAATAGTGACCCAGTGGAACTCAAAAAACACCAACATGAAGGTAATATGTTGGGGAACAATTATCGAAAGTGTTTGGGTAAAAAATAATCAATTGTGGCAGGCTAAAATTGAATTTTCGCAAATGCAAAAACAACGCGTGTTGCGTGAACAATTGCTCCTTCCCGAGTGAAAAGCAACTTTGTTGGAAATCGTAAAAAAACAAAGAAAAATACAAAGAAAACAACACATTATTTTAGTTGTGTTATCAGACAACACTTGTCAAAAATTTAAATGGGGAAAATCGTGCAAATAGGGCCGGAAAAATTCAAAACTTTGACCATGGCCTAAACGTTGTTAGCATGCCGAAGCAACAATGGCGGTCGCCTACTACAAAACCCACAACTATTTCATTCAAAAAACAAAACAAAGCTATCACCTGTGTTCTCTATTGTTTCCTGCAACTCTCCAGGGGTCTTTCAAACAATTAAGAGCTCTTTACAAAGATAATTCAGCTGGTAAAACACTTTGAAAGGCGCCCACCTCACTTTTTGTGTACAAAACAAAAACACGCGTCTTCTCCAAAAGTACCTGCTGCCTGCCGAGGGCAAATTTGCATGGTAACGAAAAACGCGTCACTGTTCACGTGAAGTTGCGAAAGAGCCAATCAAATTGCAGGAAAAGGCGAAACACGTCACGTGAAGAGCGAATACTCTTTTCGAAAATGGAGTCAGGGACGCGAATTTGGAATTTTTTCGCCAGCGTAAACCGTCGTTTTTTCGTGATAGCACAATTAGTGGAGTAATTAATAGAATAACTCAAATATTCTTTTAAAATAGGCTTGCAAAAATAGATAACTTTTGCCTACTCCAGAAACGGAGCCTTTCCATGCAAGTGCCAACCTTGTGCACCCCTATTGAAAAAAGCCTTATTGATCACCGATTCGCCGTTTCGGCCCATTGTTTTGGGGCGTTCGACCTATTGTTTCGGGTCGAATCTATTGTTTTAGGCAGAGTTTCGCCACCGTCACGTGACATCACAGAATATATATATTAGAAGCACATGACACATGGTCCATGCGGTGATATCAACCCCGGATGTGTTTGCATGGAGAATAACAAATGCAAGAAACGATTTCCAAAAGATCGCACTGCCGAAACACAAGTCAATGCGAATGGTTATCCTCTCTACAGACGACGCTGTCGTCACCCAGTCAATCTGGAAGATCGACTTCTAGATGATAAATGGGTTGTGCCACATAATCGCTATCTTCTACTCAAGTATCAGTGTCACATTAATCTCGAAATATGTAGCACTGTGAAGTCCGTGAAATATATTTTCAAATATATTCATAAAGGACAAGATATGGCACACGTGGAATTTCTTGAAGGACAGCAGCAGCAAGTACCTCAAGATATTGAGCACGATGAAGTACGCCAATACATCAACGCTCGGTTATTGGACCACACGAAGCTGTTCACAGAATATTCCAATTTTCAATGCACGAAAAAAGTCACACTATAAAACGTCTGCATGTTCATTTACCTGATCAGCAGACCGTATACTTTCAGGATAATGGAAGGGTCGAACAATTACAAAACATCAATGAAAAAACCACGCTGACGTCTTGGTTTGAATTGAATGCACAAGACCCGGCTGCACGCCAATATCTCTATCACAAGATTCCTGGACACTATGTTTTCAACGAGCGCACCAAAACATGGAAAGCAAGACAGCGGAGAACACTGCCTGTCATAGGCAGAATATATCAAGTTCACCCACGACCATGTGAGCAAAGGTTCGCACTGAGACTATTGCTTCTCCATAAGCGGGGTGCCACTTCGTTTGAAGAGCTTCGCACGATAGAAGGAAACCTATGCAATTCCTTCAAAGATGCTGCTTTAGCTCTAGGTCTGTTGGAAGATGATGCTGAAATCATACGCTGTTTGGAGGAGGCAGTTATTTTTAACATGCCAGTACAACTGAGACAGTTGTTTCCAACATTACTCCTTTTTCAAACACCTTCAGATATCGCAGCACTCTTCAGCATGTTCAAAGAAGAATTCAGTGAAGACTTTGTACGATGTGATCAACTCAATCATCCAGATATGGCCATAGCTTTTGAAGACCGACACATGTATCAATGTCTACATGACATTGACGAAAATTTGAAAGTACATGGTCAATCGATCACTAATTATGCTGACCTTCCTCAACTTCCAGCCGACTATATCATTCCGGAACGAGGTACTAATGTGTTATTTTCAAATATGTACTGTATTACTAAGAATATAATAATGTATCCTAAGATCATGCAGACCAGGGCATTTACGTATTTTTGCACATTGATTCTCCTAACTTTCCTTCCAATGTTATTGCAATATATTTCACTTATTATTACAGAGGAAGATGACATGCATGTTGGCAATGCCAGAGAGGAAGGAGAACGAATGCTGGCCACATTGAACCCTGAACAGCGATCCATATACACGGGAATCACTGATGCTATCAACGCGCAATCCGAACAGAACTGTCACTTTGTTGACAGGCCGGCTGGAACCGGCAAAACTTTCCTTTACAACACGTTGGTTCACAATCTGCAAGCCAATGGACATAAAGTTCAGTGCATGGCGTGGTCAGGAATTGCTGCAACACTGCTCATAAATGGTAGAACTTCACACTCTACCTTTCAAATTCCTATACCACTTCAAGCTGAATCAACGTGTAATGTCAAGAGACAGAGCAGGAGAGCACAGGTATTGCGCGAAACTACCCTATTCATATGGGATGAAGCTTCTATGATTCCCGTACTTGCATTACAAGCAGTCGACCGACTGCTTCGAGACATTACACATGTCGACAGACCATTTGGTGGCAAGTTCATGCTACTTGGTGGTGACTTCAGACAAGTTCTACCTGTCGTCACGAAAGCAGGAAGGGAAAGAATTGTAGCAGAGACTCTAAAATCACACCAGATCATTGATCTATGGACAAAGTTTCAGCAGCATCGTTTACACACCAACATGAGAGCCGTTCAAGATGATTCAAACCGTGAATTCTCAGAATGGCTTCTCAGACTTGGCAACAAGCAAGAAGCACACAATGCACTGGACAACGTAATTCTGCCACAACAGATATGCACTTCGTCTAAGGAAGACATGCTGAACTTCATTTTTCCCAGGCCGAACACACCACATTCACACCTAATGATGGATCCTGTAACAATGTCTGAACGCTGTTGTCTGACTCCGAAGAATGACTTATCACATCAAGTGAACGACTTAATTCTCGCAGACTTCAAACAGCCAAAAGAACTTATTACAGCACAGACAGTGTTGTCACAGACGATCCAGATGAGGAAGAGGCCTACCCCATTGAATTTCTCAACCAACTCACTCCCAATGGAATGCCGTTGCACAGACTTAAACTCAAGGTAGGATGAGTACAATCTTTCATCCTATTAACATTAAATTATTATGTGCAAAGGTAGTGCACCATAAAATATGTGTCATTAATCACAATAATATTCATTGCATTAGGTTGGTGCAACGATCATTCTTCTGCGGAATCTCAATCCAAAGAAAGGTCTTTGCAACGGAACAAGACTCATAGTTCGGCATCTCCGACGTCACGTGATAACAGCAGAGATCATCACGAAGGAGCACAGAGGACAACGGGTCATGATTTCCAAGATCACAGTCTCCACTCAGGACACAGAAATGCCGTTCAAAATGAAACGCTGACAGTTTCCAGTCAGACTTGCATACTGCTTGACAATAAACAAGGCACAGGGGCGATCCCTCAGGTATGTTGGTTTGTACTTACCTGAGCCCGTGTTCACACATGGTCAGTTATATGTGGCCATGTCAAGAGCAACATCATTTAACGGGCTCAAAGTATTCCTCCCAGAGGAAACACACAGGAAATCAAAGAACATTGTTTTCCAAGAAGTCCTGTAAAAGCTTCATCCTAGAGCGACCATGTGCACAGTTGCTCTACAGAGGGCTGCCTACCAAAACGCACATACACACATTCAAGGGTACGGGTATTGTGTGTCAACGCAGATCACGTCGCACATAAGTGTGATGTACAGCCGTTACTGGCACCTTTCTAGAATGCATTCATTCTAGATAACAGTGATCTGCGGAGACCAACTGGACATTACACCCTCCACATGTCCAGGGGTGACTGCACCACACACAGCAGTCGGTACAGTCCTGAATCCTGCGTAGCGCCCGATTATTAAGAGTTATGCGTTGCCATTTTCTCCGATGTTGCCTATGGGAAAGTGGATTTCCTTACTCTGTGAAAACTGCAAATTCTCCCTTAAGGATAGTTACTTTTTGTAAATCATCGCATTATCAATAACATCCCCCCCTCTCCTTTTAATACATGAAAACTTAGTCTTTAAGCTATAGAGGCCCCTTTAGTGTTTACTGTTATATAATTCCAAATTTCAATTGCAGTTTTCACCAACAAGGAAAACTCAAACAAAGGTTACTCCTTGACGCTGGTGTTCGAGCTTTTAACTAATGTAACCGGCAATCTTATTCTTTTTTTTGCTATGTACAAACGTAATCCTCAAAACAAACGACCGCAGTTATTGAAAGAATCCATTCACGCCGTGGCACAGATGTATGCTTGCTGAGAATGAAGTGCCATTGAAGAATCCAATTTGAGGTACTGTCATTTTGGCTAAACACGTCACTTAACCAATCAATTTCGCAACCTCAACTACGGATTGTATGGATCAATTTTTATTGATATTGACAATTGACCAATTTGAATAGTAAACTCTATCATGACTCAACCTTTTGCATTCCTACCTCGCATACAATGCAAATATCTATCCACGTCCTTTGAAAACATGTTTTTTGTACTGTTGTGTATATTTTTCAGATCTTCCGCATTAATAATAAGGTTTTTAAATTAGCGATTTACAATTTCAATAGTAGATAGCCAGGAGATAAATCGTTAGAGTTTCAATATTAGGCCATGGGCAGTGCAGCTCTATCGTTTCAAGTCATTGGACCCAACCTGGAGACTACTTTCTGACAACAGAAATGTAAAGGAAATACCTTTCTCATCACGTTTTCACCTGTTCGCGGTTGCACAGACCCGCAGTTTTTTCAAAAATAACGAAATTGTTTCCATGCTTTTCCACTCGAAAATTTTCCACCGAGCGCCATTTTGTAGTGTTTTCCAGTTCGATTTCACGGCATGCAAAAGAGGCTGACTGTATATTCTATATTGATTCGAGATAGAGGCTGATTTCGGCGAGGTCGTGGTGGTTATTCTTGCGTATTTATGTATACTGCAAATTTTCAATTTAGCCCCCAGGAGATGGGTTATTTATACTAAAGGGGGTCAGATTGAAATTTCCGTGCACAGTACTTGTATTCCTCAAATTTTAAGGGGTGTTCAATCGTGAGAGGAGCTTTAAAGACTGGGCCAATTGAAAAGTGTTATAAAAAAGATACCCTAAAAGTGGCATAAACCCCTATTACCATGTACTGAAGTTACTCCACGGGAAAAAAGCATTCCTTTTTTGTGACAAAAACAAAACATAATTTGAATAGAAAATGAGAACAAGGAAATATCTTGATCTCTCCCGATAAGCCGTTTATGTCATTTCTTTATCGTTATCTTCGTCATCTTCGTCATCTTCTTCATCTTCACCCACATCTTCTCCACCAGCATTCTCGCAATTTCTACACTGACAAAGGTGTGTACACCTTAACGAATTCTTTTGACATGAACACCTATTCGACAAACATTTTCCTTTGCAGCCACAGTACACAAACTCTAACAATGATGATGGCGCAGGTTCTTGATCCATCCAGTCGATCACAAGTAAGCCATCCTCTTCTTTCCAGCCATTTCCCACAGGACTTGGCATATCAATTATCGCTAGAAAGCAGTGTTTCCAGATGTATGCTTGATAATTGCATCGCTGAATATGCTTCCTGAGACAATCAGAGTTCGGCGGTAGCTTTTCGTCTCCAAATTTTCCTTGCCGAAATAGCTGAAATCTGGCTTTGTTGACTTGCGTGCATGCGGTTTGCTTATAAAGTCGGCAAATGTACTTTTCCAACTGGGTTACGGCACTCTCTTCTACTTCTATGTTGTTGCCAAGCTCCTTGAAAGCAGCAATTGAATCTCCATCGTCAATCATCGCGTTCCACGTTTGCTTCTTGCCTCTGCCTCGGAAAGCACTTGTGCTGTCGCATCCTTAAAAGGAGAGATAAAGGACCTGGTATAAAATTCCGTCCAAGGGAAGACATGCTAAATATGCTAAAGTTAGCATATCAGAAATTCATGACAAATTTTCTTCGAAGTCCTTTTATATGCGGACACAAATAATTTCCACTTAAAATAAGTTAAAACAAGCATACCAAAAAATGCGTGGAAACCAGGCAGTGCACAACAAACATTGATTCCCAACTGAGATGAGATTTTATCTATATCCAATATGCGCCTATTACTCTGTGTTCCTGTGTCGAAGTAGAGGTGGCAAGGAATATCATTTCCGATAGAGACGAGAAGGGCAAATACATCTGTATGGGGACTCTTCACGATGACTGATTCGTATGACATGGATGCATGCTTTGCGTGTAGAAGCATTCGTGTATCTGCTTCTTCGTGGTCAGATTTGAGTTCGGGAACATCACTGCTCGCAAGTACTAAATCTTCGGTGGCGTGAAGAGAAAAACAGTGCTCTTCGCATGTCACAAAGAACGTTATGTCTTTGAAGGATTGAGAGGGGTACTTTTTCCACGCACTGACCAAGTACACGATCAATGCCTCTTTATTTGCTCCGCTGCTGAGAACTTTTTTCCATTGCTTTGGGCATTTCTGGTGGTCGTTGTAAATGTTGATGAGCTGTACGCCAGCAGAATTTCCACGTTTCGCTCTCTCGCTTCCCTTTATGCTTTGCCTCAAATATCTGTCCGCAACAAAATCTACTCGTTTCGCCTCATAGAAGTTGCTCAGGGAAATTAATTGATTGAAAATCGTTCTCGCATATTCACCAAAATTTTCCGCTGTATTTCGTGTCGCCTGTATGACTGCCATGGCATCAAGAATAAGACAACCGCCTTTAGGAATTTCTTGGCACTCGGGGGATGCAACATTGGACGTCATCAAGTGCAGCAGTTGCGATTTTACGGTCTTTGCCATACCTCCATCTGCTGATGCAATACTCAAAGGAAAGCTTCCCAAGGAGTATGACAAGACTTCCTTCAAATCGATTTCCCTGCTATTAGCAAGGAGAATCAAACGAGCAAAGAAATTTCGAGCTGACTCTACTGGCACTTGGCGTAGTTTCTTCGAGGCCTTGCCTTTCTGAATGAGGGATCCGAATGTCGTCAGATTGTTCCTCTTTAAAGTGGAGAAGATATCAGCATCTTCGCTAAAAAGCTTCTCCTCTACAAATTTCAGGAAGAGGTCATCTCCTACTTCTTCAGATTTTATCATGTCTGTCTCAATTTTTTCGCCAGCCATTACACCACTTGCAATGTTGGTAAGTGACTCTGAAGTTCCGCCGAATGGATTCATCATATTGCCAATGATAGACAGAACACTTTTGACGTCTGTTTCGTGTTTCTTGCGGAAGGTTTTGTCAAGGTTTTTGCGTCGCCTACAAAAGTTGATAAGCGCTCATAAGCTTTGGGCAAATAATAAGCTTATTAATCAATATCACACTTTTAAGATGATTTCGAATATCAGATTCCAACTGCAAGCTCTTTTACCCTAAAATATAAGACTATAAGCTTGAAGTGTCATATCGCACCTGTTTTTCAAAGACGACCCAGCCATGACTTGACATTGCCTTGAAATTGCAGTTCTTTCGCTTTGGGACAAAAGCCACCTGTGCACAGCACCACGGTTCAACGTGTTCCCAATGATGCCTCCAGCAGTCTTCGCATCACGATTTGCCGTCTGCTCTATCACCTGATCGCAAGCAATGGCGGAGAACCCATACGACGTTTGGCGCTGAACGGTCCAGTTCTTTTGAAGCTGCTTGGCACACCCTGAAACAAAGTTAAAGCTTGATGAGCCATCATTTCTTCCCTTCCTTTTGTGACACGATTAGGCTACAGTATTAACCATTAAGTTAAGATGAAATAATTTGACACTTGTATGTATTCAATGCTTTCATTTGAGGGTATTTTTGAAAAACCCTTTTGTCATCATGTGAAAAAGGGGTAGATACCTGGATGAGTTTGTTTGAGCGATGACATTTCGATCCAATAGGCACTAAGGTAGCGTGAATAATTAACACGGTCGTAGGCAAACATCCAAGGCAACATCGATCTAACAGATGCTAAGTGTAGCACCCAGTCACTGGTTCTGGTGGCCTTTATGTAGCTCATTAGGAGCCCTGGAAACAAACACTTTCATTAAATGAGGTTAAAGCATTGGCACCTCTATTGGTATAGCGATTAAGGTCAAGGAGCATACCTGTCATGCTGATGTATGAACTCCACAAGGAAAAGGTTGGATCTTTGGAGCATGATGCGTCAACGAATTTCTCATACCGCTTGAAGAGCTCTAAAAGTGCCTCTGATGACATACTGGCGCTGAAATCTGCATCTGGAAATTTTATCCGCATGTCTGCGATCATCTGAACGATTTCATCTTGTTCACTGGATGGTAGTGATTCGTAAAAAGCTTGGAATCGCAGTTGCTCTAGAGCTTCAAACATGATTTTGTGACAATAAACAGATCTGTTGTAATGTTTGCCCGTCATGACAGAATTCAGGGTTCCTGGTCCAACAACCTCTGCTTCAACAAGTATATCCTAGAGATAAGAACAAACATGAAATCAGCTACAGAGTAAATTTAGCGGTTTTTAAACTATAAAATCAATAACAAAGAATTATAAAGCTTCAGCCCCAACTTCGGTGTAGAAGCTTTTAACTTGTTTACCTTCAAACCGGCGTCATTGAATCGTTTTGAAATTGTGGCCATAAAGGACAAAGATACATGGAAATCCCCAAGGCGTACAATCACTTTCTTCATGAAATCGGTACTCTTCCATCGTACTTGCTGAACTTTAGCATAGACTGCCTCGTCACAGACAAGTGCGATTTGGCTCAGTTGAAGCTCGAAAGCTATTTGGCAACAGGTCTCCAACACTTTCTTGATTGTGGCATATTCCGTCGGTGATGCATCGATAATCGGTAAATAGCTGATGCTTGAGCAAACTGCTGGCTTCAGTTGTAGGAGTGTATTAAAACCTGTCCAGTCTGGGAGTAGAGTTTGTCCAACTGGCCCTTGTTGTTTCAATGCTGCGTACACTTGATCCTCTCGTTTCGAATTGTTGACGCTCAAAATATGGTCTTCTTTAAGTAGACTGATGCGTGTTGAGACATTTTTATAGCTGGGTGATATTTTTTTTCCAAGACTGTAGTTTTCTATGTCACAAGGAGGGGCCGTTATTGATTTTTTTCCGCTCCTCTTCACAATTATTGCTGGGGCATCGCTCCTCTGTTTCTCGCCACTCTGGATCATTATCATATTTGTAATATGGGTCTGCATCTTTGCTTCCTCTCCGAAGTCAGCATTATCTGCTACTATTGTTGTCCACACACCGATCGTTGCATCTCTTGGCACAATAGTTGAAGCACCCAAAGCGATTTCAGCTAATGCTGTATCATGCCTCAGAGTGGATGAGTGTGATGAGCAATGGCCGAATTTGTTCAGAATGTCTATAACTTTGCCACTACCCGTTATTTGCCTTACTGTCATACTTAGTGCCATACTTTTTGGCGTTTGCTTTTTCCCCTTGTGCATGTTATAGATCATGTCTTGTGCTATAGATAGCACCTTCACGTGCTCGGAATCCTCGACCAATGCATATTCATCAAGGGATGGTACATCCGATTTACCAAGAGCCCACGCAAGGAAGTTAAACAGCGGAATCGGTACAAATTCTCTGACTTTTTCTGGGGTGAAATTTGCGCTTGTTGGTGGCCAATTCGTCACAAAATCAGGGGATTCCTCAATCACTTTTCTGAGCTGAAGAGCTGCAAAATACAAATCTCTTAGAGCATTGTCATCGATCTGTGGCTGGCTCTGCTCTACGTCAGGTGCAAAATCTGAGTCATCCTCTTCGTCAGACTCGACAAGGCCAGATAACGATGCCTTGAATGTATTTCCAGAGATGAATTTCTCTTTTGGAAAGAAGCTGAGTACAACTGGGTAGCTTGTTCTTTTTCTTTTTTATGCAGAAATCGGACATACGAGTTATAACACTGTCGATGGTACTTCACTTCAATAGCCACACAGTCTTTCTCTCTGATCTTCAATAATATCCGCTCATCACTTTTTTTTTCTGCTGCCTCATGTAAGAGTCCGCCATCGATCGCTTCTGCATTGATAAGGGGGGCAATGCGACGCTTTCCAGTTCGCTGAAATAAAGAATAACAAGCATTTAGTAGGTACTCCTGCAACCAACACATTCCGTAAAAATTTCGTGCTCACCTTAATTCGCACGGTTTAGCCTCACTCTAGCTAAAAATTTGCCTCGTTTCTATGTTTTACTGTTTTACTCAGTTCCAGTCTCTTTTATACTCGTTTGGCCAACTTGTATTTGCTTCTACCATTCATTTATCAGTTTGTTTATTGTTATACTTAACCGCTCGCCTGGGGATTATTTTGCCTTATTCGATTTATTTTGCCTATGCCTTATACTTATTCGATTCAACACTTCATTGTTCAAGTCGTTACTTACGCACATCCTGTAGCGTAAAATCTTGTATCGTTCGGTATGCCTTATTTGCTTAACACGTCTAATATTCTAATATAACAGATTTACCGTTGGGTATACGTCAGGGAATATTTAGAGCCTTAGCCCTTTGTGTGTCTGTGTTTGGTTATATATAAGCTATGTACATGATGCTCTAGAGTCAAAATATGAAAATTACTCACCTTCTCAGTTTTGGTCAGATTTTCTTTTTCACAAATAATGCAAACTGGGTGGAGAATGAACCTGTTTCTCGGTGTGGTAATGGAAGAGGTCGTTTTAGCTGATGCTCTGGTTCGTTTTAGAGGGACGACGTGCAGATCATCGGAATCATGACTAGATTGACCCTTTAAACGAAAAAAACGAAATCAGTATCAAATTAGCATTAACATAAGTTTTAAAATGAAAACACAACTGTAATTTACGTTTAGTAGTTGATAGTTCGAATATGCTTACCATTTCTGTGCCCGTTGTTAATGTTGCCGAGTGTTTTTCTTTTCGAGTTTGTGCAGCTTGAAGCTTTGCTTTGTCCGTGAATCTCGAGTAGCATTTTCTATGATAAAAGAATGGAACTTGGTCCTCTTCGTCGTCTTCGATAAGTTTTTCGCAATCTTCTTTCGATAATTTCTGAAGGGTTGCAGCCGCGATGTCTGTCTGTTTCCCATCAACGTTTAGCCAGGTTTCACGAAATCTCAGAAAGGTTGACAAAGAATGACGCGAAAAGCGTGTAAGAGGACCTTCAATACCTTCCAAATGGATCAGGCAGCGTGGTGTGCTCTCCATTTTCCACCAAGCCAGAAGAGCGCATTTCCAGAGTTTCACAGAGTTTCAAATTTCCAGAATATCACAGAGTTTCAAAAGAAAGTCACGGAAGGGTTTCCTTGTTACCAAGTTACAATGGAACGAGCCGGCGCTCACAAGAATATCATCAGAGAACTACTGGGTTTCTTTACGAAAGTGACACATTTCACGGAAATTAAAACGGAAATTAATATCAATACAACGAGATTTTATAACAAGTAGCATATGCAGACATCAGCCCAAACAACAAAACACACTACTTTGGTCTTTACGGGTACACTCATTTTTATAAGAAACTATGCAAAATAATTTGACCATATTTTCATGGTTTTTACGCTAACAATTTTCTTAAGTTTTGGAAATATAGCCTTGCAGTTTTTTAGCGCAATTAAATTAGCGCATTACAAAAAACCAAGTCACTTCGACTTACAGTACACTAGAAATGTTGAAGAAAATAGAATAAGATTTTCTGAAAAATTCAGCACTTTGCATTGAAAGGGGCAGAATGCCCCCTTACCCCCAGTTATACAACCCCTCGTTAAAGTACTGACATGGATGGGGAGGAATCTGAAAAAGCTCAGCCTCTATCTCGAATCAATATAGAATATACAGTCAGGCTCTTTTGCATGCCGTGAAATCGAACTGGAAAACACTACAAAATGGCGCTCGGTGGAAAATTTTCGAGCGGAAAAACATGGAAATAATTTCATGGTTTTTGAAAAAACTGCGGGTCTGTGCAACCGCGAACAAGTGAAAACGTGATGAGAAAGGTGTTTCCTTTACATTTCTGTTGTCAGAAAGTAGTCTCCAGGTTGGGTCCAACGAAAACTTTTTTGAGAGCCTTTTTGCCTGCACTGCCCATGGCCTATATTCATATATTTGTGTATTTGTCCCATATAAATCTCAATTCAATAATATCATAACAAAATTTATTGACTTCGTTTTTAATTAGATGCATTTCTGCTAAGATCATTGAAACGAGGCGAGACTTCTGTCTCACATTTCAAACGCCTTTGTGCTGTCTATGTATGATTTTCATCTATGTTATGTCTCATCATCGCACTATTGTCGCCTGTCGGGTCTAAGTTTTTATCTGCCAACAAGTGGCGTCGAGTTGGATTTTCTTGCTGAACTCAATGAAATTATACCTCATAAAGCCTTCCTGGCTCAAAGGAAACAACTACCTTGCTGTTCACCAAAGGTAAATAAGGTTCATTTTCAGTTTCGACAATCAAACAATGGACATTTACATATAAGCGAATTTCATATATACTGAAATGAGAGAAAATAAAGCTCATGTATACCCTTATTGACTTAAAGGAGACAACTAGGCTGCTATGAATCAGAGGTCAACAATGTATATTTTCATTTTCATCCCTTTTAATTTGATATGTTGAATGGAAATTGCTTAGCTTAGGCCATTTCTACTTTACTCACGGTTTACATATACTTTGTTAGGCCAGAATACTAAAAATTTTCCAATGTTTTTTTCACTACTTTGTTTTCAGAAGAAATGTACATTGCTCTACCAACATCTTCCTGGGGCTTTTATTTCCGTGAATATAGTTCCTAACCTATTTATTGACTTTGTCCCTGCCTTCTTTGTTTTAGAAGCAAAGCCCATTGATATCCCCACATGAACTTGCATTCAACTTTGTCTTTATCCAAGATGTTTAATAGTTGTGATGTACATGAAGGAAACCAGTCAAAGTCAAGTTCAAGCCCTGGGGAAAATCCACACTTTATTTACTTACTGGGGAAAATCCACACTTTATTTACTTACCACCTTCCTCATTCCACATGCATTGCATATCTCTTTTATCTACCACACTCATTAATGCTCTTTTCCTATTTTTTGAACAGATTCATTTAGTCAAAGGCAATGGAAGATTCAATCAATGGTTCAAAGTGTTCTCTTCAAATTATTTCCCAAGTCAGGTATAACATTCAAGGTATGATGCTCTCTGTTCTATATGAACAATTAATGCACCTTCCTTAAAAACAGACTGAATAATATTTCTACATTGACTACCACTAAATGTTTTCTTAACGAATCACTTACAGTATTCTAAACCTGTAGGTACTTAATTCTTCCACATTGTCACTTAATCATGTTCCTTATCAGGCAGATGTGTTGTCGTAAGCTCAGTGTGCCAGGCATAGACGGCAATGATTTCACAACCATTACAGCACAACATTTTCAAATTTAGTGGGAAGCATACATTGTATCAATCACTGATAGAATCCTCCATTACATTGGACAAAACAAGCTAAGATGGCTCTTACCACACAAGCAAACATTATTAATGCATTTTAATAATCTATATGTGCATAAATACGTCTTTCTTATTTTACTTGAATATTGAGAGTCTTGCATGATAAGTTTCCCATTGTAGATATCTTTTTAACCAGAACCTCATAGTGTATGGTGTCTCCTCATTCATTCACTGTGGAAGTGCTGGACAAAGTATTTCTTTTTTTTTAATCAACATTATTCTAATTGTATATATCATTGACACTTGCTTATGTTTTCAGTATGTAGACACTGTATTACATGAACTGTACTACCATCTTACAATGTGTCTCATAAAGAGCTTTCCCATACAATTAACATGCAAGCACAAGAACTTATTGAATCCTCAAAACAATTACAACATAATGGCAACTTGAAGTAAAAAGCTTTTTTATAAGGAACCTACATGTATAAGGTAGAAAACTTAGGAACGTTTACTACTACAGACCAAATCACTAAGGCATCTTTTAATTTTTAGTATATTAATATTTCCGCACTATTCAAAAGTAGGAAGCTGGTTCCATTGATTTTCAGTACTTTTACATTATTTGAACCTTCTTCATGTGTTAACCTCTTATCCTTTCACACAGCAAAACGATGAATTTGAATGCTTTTCTTGCGTCTCTACTAATTATGTACACCAAATGCCAAACTTAAAATTAAAGACCTTTTACAACTACAAAGTGGTGAAAGGATCTCAAAATAACGAACTTAAACAACTTGGCCCTCAGCTAGGTTCCTTATAGAAAAATGTGTATTCTCATCGAAATTGTAATTTGTAATATTATTAGTCATCCCATAATTCCAACTTTTCTTGCTCTTTAAAACTACAACTAGGAGTAGCAAATTGCTATATATTGCTCAGCTTTTGCGGTTTTACTTTTCGTATTAACTGGCAAAAGGGCTGCTGAGGTGGAAAGGCCGCAGAAGTGCAGGCAGCCCCTTTTAATTGCTGGAAGACTTAACAGGAAATGAAGGGAGGCAGTAAGTAAATTTTGGCGGAAGTTAGAAATTTGGAAAATTCTTAGTAAACAGGATATAGATTGATGCCCTGTAAATTGTTTGTACTTTCTGCCGAAAAATGTTAGAGACAGACAGAAAATTGACACTTTGAAATAGTAACAGTAACAGAACATATCTTAAACATAACCAAAATAACTAAAACTAATACATGATTAAAATATAATTGAAAGAAAGGATGTAACAATTTGCTTACTATGATCTTTTCTATAATAGTACTGTAATATGACACTGTCTATTTTTGATAAAGAAACTTGCCATTGCAATAATGGATACACTTTTTTTATAAGAACTAGATAATTTTTGCCTAGCCTTGATGATCTTAACAATTCAAGGTTGAAATGTTCTTAAAGTTGCTCTTATTTTAAGAACAAGTTTTTGCAATTATTAGGGAAACTACAGTTTGTTTAGTGCATGGAAAACATGCAAGTATGTTTTGAAATTAAATGTGAATGCAAATGTTAATTAATTTGGAAACTATCTTGGAACAGGGCCTTTTTAATATACTAACTGGGGGCCATGGCCCAGTTGCTTCTTTAGTCCTATTGTTTTACCATGAAAACAATAGGCCTGTTGTCCCTTTTAACAACAAATTTAACAGATGGCTGCCGCCAGCCAAGGTATTTTTAAAAAGGTTCTTTAAAAATCTGATGTTTGGAAATAATCTGATGTTTTCTATGGCAATTGAGCCAGGGAATGGCAAGGGTGATTATAAAAAAATATTTGCTACAGTACATATAATAGTTAAAATAAGAACTAAATTAGTTTCCAAAGTTTTGTAACTTACAAATGACGGATCAAAAGACAGTTATATATCAACAGATTGAACAGCTCTTGTGCTTTCATTGTAAAGGCATGTAATGGATGACATTGAAAAAAAAAGGTCAGATGCTTCCTCCTCATCGTGTACATCTGCATCAGGTTTGACAATTCCCAAAAGTGTAATGACTATGTCATGATAGAAGTTTAAGCTGACTTTTTTGTCTTCATCACCAACAACTGCATTCATATACCACTGCTTGTTGCAATTCTTTGTTTTTTGCTTCATGTGGCAATGCTTGCATTGAACAAGAGTAGATCCAGAGCAATCAGGAATTACTTTACTGCACTTAAAACAACAGAAATTCAACACACATTTCTGGATGCCAATTATCTCTCCGGTCACTGTTGCTGTGATCATTTCTTGAGTGAGAGTCTGTGGATACTGCAAATCTTCTTCAAATTCAACTGCTGGTGTTATAGTGCAGCAACCTTTGGCTGGATTAACATACATGTCAGATGTCATTTTGTTTTTCTTTACACGAAGGTTTTTGAATACATACGTCTTTCCTTCCTCCACAGCATTAATGTCATCTTCCCAGAAGACTATTTTGATATTCCCAAAAGGATCAACAAGGAGGCCATCTCGTTTCTTCAGAGGGTTTTTGGAATATTGCAGGATAGTGGTTTCTTTTTGCAAATTGCAAACTTTTGCTTTTAAAGTCACCATTTGTTGTGGTGAAACCTCTGCAAGTTTTTGGATGTTCAGTTCTTTTGGTACTAAGTCGTGGCATTCAAAATTTAATGAAGGGAGCTCTTGGACAATGACTTTTTCATTCATAATGATGTCGGTCGAATGTGCAGCCTTGTCTTTCATGAACTTCTTGATTTTGACAGGCGATTTCTTGAAGGAAGCCTCTTCAAAACACCTTTTTTTGCCTGGTGAGAAGCACACAGCTCTTACCACACCTGTTTCTGTTTGAAATTGAAAATCAAAGAATTTCTTTTCTTCACCTTTACCAATATAAGATACATCATGTACATATCCAACCATCTCTTTGTCTTGATCCATGCCTAAAAAAATTTTAACCATAAAAAATAATGGGCATAATAGATAAATAAGTATAAAATACTTCGTGAAACTATCTCAATTTTCTGAAATAATGCAAGTATTTAAAAGAGTTGTTTGAATTGCCAGATCTTTAAGCCTCTGCTCTTCTGCAAGCCGAAATTTGAAGGCAGGAGATTTGCTAATATTTTGAATTCTGTCAAAAGTCATTGGCTCAACTATGCATGATGACAATGATCGTACTCTACTTAAGGCAATATAAGTTATACCGATTGTTTTTTCTGATGGACCTAAATTAATCCAAGCTTTTTCTAATGTTAGCCCCTGACTTTTGTGTATAGTTAAAGCCCATGACAATTTTAAAGGAATTTGTAGTCTTTCATGATGGCCACTGTAATCAGACATTGAAGCTGTAACTGGGCAAATTGGTACACAGTTTGGTAAACTGGATATTGAGCAAAGATTATAGCTATCAAAGGAAACAATGACTGCTGTAGGTAGGGATGGTGGTTGTTGATCTGGAGCATAAATTATTTCTGTTACTGTTCCAGTGGCACCATTGCAAAGGCCAGCCTCAGTCCATAGATTCATTGTGAGCATAACTCTTGCACCTTTTGCAATACAAATTGTTTGTTGTAAACCAGACATTTCATCTGCAGGTAATGATTTTGCTCTTTCTGATGAGTGTTGTGCTTCAATCAGAGCAATTGGCTGATTAAGATTTTGCAAGCAACTATAGTTAAATTCAGCAACATCATCATTTTTAAAAAACAACCTTGTTGCAAATTTGAAATTTGATAAATGTTGAATCTGATTTGGTTGTCTTGATAACAGCAATTCCCAATGCTTCTGTGTGCATTGTCCATTTCGTATGTGAGACAAAAGGTCAAGGAATGATTGTCTTTCTTGAGAAATAGAATCTATACGCATATTCTTGTCAAGTATTACTACTTTCTGGAAAAAAAGGTATGCAAAATAGCCTTGTTCTTGGAGTGGATCATTTGGACTGGAGTGGTACAAAGGTTTGTCACAAACAGGTGGCAATTGCGCAGGATCACCAACCAAAATAATTGAAAGGCCACCAAATAATCGATTTGCATTTCCTGTTGCTTCTCTGCACCTCCTGTCAATCCATCCTAATGTCCTTTGACCTAACATTGAATATTCATCTATAATAATATATCTTTTTGATGTGAAGCTGCTTTGCAGCAAAGACAATGCCTGTCCACTTAAAGCCTTGCATTGTTGTTTGGTTACTGGTAGTTTCAGTAAAGAATGTATGGTTACACCATTGACGTTATGTGATGCTTTGCCAGTTGTTGCAGTCACAAAGCAATATTGTCTTAACAAATGCCTAATTGCATTTATCAAGAAACTTTTACCAGTTCCTGCTTCACCATTGATAATTAAATGTAAACATTCAATGTGTTGATCAGTGGTAGACTGCAGCAAGTGATGTTTTACTGTGTCGTATGCACATTTTTGTGATGCAGTCAATAGTGCAGGATCACAAAAAATCTGCTGTTCGTTAATAATGGTTGACTCTCTTTGCTGCATAATCCAGTTTGGCATTTGCTTTATCTGTTCCGCTGTGTAATTTGACCTATCAGAAGACCAATCTGTGATAATTCCAGCATTATTTGAATGCTCTTTATTATTGTGCAAAAGTGTAGATATTTGCATCCAGTCCTCCTGTTCATGCTGTTGAATACTTTCATTTGTATTGGTTGGGTTTGAATCATCCAACAGAATTTGTTGTTGAATAACTTCAATTTGCTGAGCCCAATTTTGCACATGCTCTTTAGCATAGGGTGTATTCATAAAATTAGCCCATTGTTGTACAAAAGTATCATTTGTACCTTCCATGTTGTCCCAAGCATTCTCAATATTTCTTTTCCAAGGTTTGTATCTAATAAGCTGATATTTGCAGTGCAATGGATAATTGGTACTTGCAGGATTGCATGAAAACTGTGGAAAAAATTTTGGCACCATATTTGAATCTTGTTTCACAAGTTTGTTCTTAAATATTTTGAAATTAGAAGCAAATCTATCAAAATTTATTGTGCCAATTTCTGAACTTTCAGTGCAAGATGACAATTCATCACGATTAGCATAATAGTCTAAAAGAGATCTGCAAGTGAGCTGTGCATCTTCATCAGTTATATTTTTTCGAATGCGGCGTGAACCATCTAAATTAACTGCAAAGACTTTGAAGGTAGAGCTTACCATTTTTTCAGACAGCAAATGGTGCATGGTTTCCTGAGCTGAAAAGTCACGCTGACCAAGTGTTTTCATAACAATCTTTTTCAATATTGTTTCATGAGAGCATGCAGCAGAACTACATTTCATTATTGCTTTAAAAGCTTCTTTAAGTGCATTTGATCTGGGTTCTCCTTTGGCTGCATATTTTGTGATATATTCAACACACTCTCTAAATGATGTCACCAATTGAATATCACAATTTGCACGCCACCCTTGTAATTGTATTTGTTGGTAATTGTTAATTCGCGGGTCATTACGTTTTGTGACAACCTTTACTTTGTATTGAGGATCTGCCTTGTCACTGAAATTAACTTTTTCAAACTGCAAATGTGTTGTTTCACAACTTGCTTTTGGAAATTTGAATCTGCACTCTAAAGTTCCTTCCTTGTTAATTTTGAGACAATATGCTGTGCTGCATCGACTATGTCTCTGAACTGTATTCAATAGATTAACAAGATCATCTTCAGTATCATCAATATCAGCATGATTTTGTTGACATGGGTGAAATTTTGGTTTTATCCAGTTGCCTTGATCTGGTGGATTGGGATTGTATGTTGAAAACAACCAGTCTGCATAATGGCATACAGTTTCAGAAGCTGTTATGCCATCCTGGATTGCCTGGTTAATTTGTAATGAATCCATGTTATTTTCCACTGCACTTTGTTGTAATTTAAAACCCTTTCTTGCTATTTCAGTAAGGTCACATATTCCTGGATCATTTTTTAACTTGGCAATTCCATGACAATGAACACTGCCTCGAGCTTGGTACTCATACCTATACCAATGCCACTCAGCATGCAGTGTTTCATAAAGCCAATATTTAATGAAACTCTCTAATCGTTGAACAAAATACCAGTCTGTTAGGTGGGGATTATCAATGACATTTTTCCTTCTTTGTTGTGATGAAATCTCTGATGGATTGTGACAAACAAGGTTATGCAAACCTTTCCAGTGCATATCAGCAGAAGAAAATGTAAAAAATATTGTGGCTGCACCTTTTTGTGAGATGATAGTTTTGAGATCTTCTTTTTGTTTATGCCAGTAAGGACCAGAACCAGTGATATTTGCAATGTATCTTGACATTTTATGGACAATATTTGTTGTTTCATTAAAATCCTGAGAATCAGTTAAATCCCTTAAAGAAATATGTGCATCACCTGGATTTTGCTTAATGTAGATACCTGTTTGCTGTAGTGCTCTTTTTCGCTGGATCATATTCAAGGCCCAGTATGCAAATCTTGGATGTTTTGCAAAGCGGTATTGAAATTTCCCATCAACAATGTTTGCAAATTTCATCAAATGTTTAACTTTGTTTGTGAATGTTACAGCTCTATACAAAGTAGGATTTGTAGGGTCTCCTTTTGCATCAGGAAAAAGAGTGGGAAAAGCCATAGTTGCAAGAAAATGAGTAGTGAATTCATTCAAAGGTTCATTATCAACAGTTGGCCAATTTATACTGTCAGAGACATCTGAAATTGTTTGCTGGATAGCCTCAATTTCACGGAGTTGTTCTTCTGGCAAAGAAAGGAAACTTGACACTTCTGTGTCACTATTGTAAACTGTTTCCTCAGCAGCAAGGCTTGGATCAGGAATTGGCAAATGAAATTCAACATTATCAGTTTCAAGTGATTTTAAACTGTGAGGCACAGCTGCAGATGGCAAAGATGCGACTGCGTCATCATTTATTTTCACATCCTTATAAAGAGGATTGTTTTTTATAAGCCATGTAAGTGCAAATAACACTACTGACCTGCGGACAAATAAATTTTTTGAATTGCCATTTGTTCCTTTCATTTTCACAATGATTAGAGATAAATCTTTTGGATAACGAGGCAATGACAAAGCTAATTCTGATACATGCTGTGGTAAGTTAAGACAATGGCCAGAATATCCTCTCTGCCCACCTGGTTTGACATAAACATTGATAATGGGTAGCGCTCTTGCAATCAACATTTCTTCTGTTTGAGTAAGGTTGGTTAACTCTTTTGGAATTGTAGATGGTACCATATTATTTTGAACTGAAAAGAGTTTTGGAATATTTTTGTCCTCCTTGCAACGTGTGCATATAACTGTCTTTGTCCTGTGTGCTACATTACTTGGCCATGCCTCAAAACAAATGGTGCAATGAAATAGTTTGTAGTTAATACTCTTCTCAAATTTTTTAAGATTTTCATTTGGCCAAGAAAGCTGTGAAATATTTTCACTTGTCTTTGCATCAAAGGATTTGTAGTAATTCTCTGACAATGATTCTACTTCTTTTGGTTTTGAGAGCGTATTAAATTTACGCTTCCTCTTTTTAGATACAGAAACTGCTTTAGATGGTTTCAATTTTTCTTTCAAATTTTTTAAAGTACAGTTTTGTGAATCAATTCCTGTTGTATGACTTATTTGTATAGTGGAAACATAGTGAATTTCAGGAATGAAACCCAAAAAGATTACTTGCACACTTTCATGAGAAAATGGGTGTATAATAATTGCCTCTTCTGATGAATGGAATGCATGTGTAATGTGGATTGTGACTGACAAAACATTAGCAGTAGCTTGTATTGTTATGTTGTCACACCATGTGCCAGGTGTACTCATTCTGGTCAAGTAATTTTCCCATTGTAAATTTTGAGCCAAAACATGATGGTAATACAAATCAGGATTTTCAGTCATGTGTGACACAGCATTTGATCTTACTGTGGTATGCAAATCTGGTGTTCTGTAAAGCTGGTGTGAAACAGCTCTGAAGAAGCAATCACCAGACCCCCCAACATCATATGGTGACAAACCAAGAGGAGCTAATCTTTGGGTAATCAAATGAAAGGAAACAGTTTGAATGCTGTTATCAGTTGCTAACACAACAGCAAAATAAATCATTCTTGTCAAAACAAGATAAAAAGTATAATGGTAAATACCATTTACTTTGCAAATGAGAATAATATAAGCTCTGATAATATGAATAATGAAAAAAATAATGATGAATAAGAACAATAGTTGGCTGATTACCAAAATTGGCAATGATATGTTGAAAAAGAACCAAAATTGGCAGAAAGCCAAAAATGGTATAATATCATGAGCAGGAAAATAAGACAAATTTTGTAAAATTGGCAATGATATGTTGAAAAAGAACCAAAATTGGCAGAAAGCCAAAAATGGTAATATCGTGAGCAGCAAAATAAGACAAATTTTGTACTCGGCCTATTGATTTGTTGCAAATTTGTAAGTGTGGTGTGTGTAGGTGATCTACGTGATATTAAAAGCAACGGTTGCTTACCTTCGAAATTCACTTGGTTTTCCGCCCGCCCTTCGTCCAACTTCAACTACAACCAACAGTTCGAGTTTCCGGGACGGGGAGTGGCCTGACAAGCTGTTTCAAATTTCATGTGATCCTGATTTGAGCTCTCATTGACTGTTTGTAGCGTTTACGTCATGTTTTGCAATATTTCCAAAAATGTTTGCTGTTCTCTGTGTCAGCGGTTCATTATTGAACATATGCGCTGCCAGCGGAAAATAACATTCCTGAATTGAGAATATAATGCTCCGCTCCTTCGCCGCTTCGCAATCAAAATAAAATCAATGCAGCACCACGTAATGTCCTGGACCTAATACTATTATCATCAGATTTTCACGGGAATTTCTGCGTCCTAGCAACAACAATAGCGGCGCGAAATTTAAAATTTTTTTGCGTCATAGAGGACATCGCATGCGTAAAAATTTGTTTCAACCCACGACAAGAAAAACAACAATTTACGTAAGTACATGTATTTTTAATGTTGCTTTTACTTTCACATGAAAATACAGGCTATCTAATATTACTATTCTGCGGAGGTCACGTGATGACGCACTTTCTTGCCAAAAACAATAGATTCGACCCGAAACAATAGGTCGAATGCCTCAAAACAATGGGCCGAAACGGCGAACCGTGTGATCACAAAGGCTTTTTTGTATGTGGGTATATGGCAATAAAATTCACACTGAATGTTTAGTTTATTATTTTAACCAGGGTAATGGATTTTGTTTTTCGATTTTCTCCCTAATTATTGAATTATTCCATTAATTATTCTGCTAATTGTGCTATCACGAAAAAACTACGGTTTACGCTGGCGAAACTTCCAAATTCGCGTCGCCAACTCCAAATTCGAACAAAGTGTTCCCTCTTCACGTGACCCGTTTCGCCTTTTGCTGTAGTTTGATTGGCTCTTTTCGCGCGAACCACGTGGGTTGTCGATCGTTTTTCGTTTTTCGCCGGGGGCAAAGGGCGCCTTTCAAAGTGTTTTACGAGCTGAATTTTCTTTGTAAAGAGCTGCTAATTGTTTCAAAGACCCTGGAGAGTTGCAGGAAACAATGGGGAACACAGGTGATAGCTTTGTTTAGTATTTCGAGTTGAAATAGTTGTAGTTTTTGTAGTAGACGTTGCTTCGGCATGCTTGCAACGCTTAGGCCCAATGAAAACAAAGTCAAAGTTATGAATTTTTCAGGCGCTATTTGCACGATTTTCCCCGTTTAGACTTTCCACAAGTGTTTGTATGTTTGTATAGTAGGTATAGTAGGCATAGTATGTTTTTATAGTAGGTATAGTATGTGAAGTATGTTTTTATAGTAGGTATAGTAGGTATAGTATGTTTCTATAGTAGGTATAGTAGGTATAGTATGCTTTTATAGTATGTATAGTAGGTATAGTATGTTGGTATAGTATGTTGGTATGGTATGTTGGTATAGTATGTAGGTATAGTATGTAGGTATAGTATGTAGGTATAGTAGGTATAGTATGTTGGTATGGTATGTAGTATAGTATGATGTTATAGTAGGTATAGTATGTTGGTATAGTATGTACGTATAGTATGATTTTATAGTAGGTATAGTATGTTGGTATAGTATGTATGTATGATGTATGTATGTATGTATGTATGTATGTATGGGCATGAGCGGGAGCAAATGCAGCGCGCGAAGCGCGCCAACCAGATTAAGCTTTCTTCACTTGACGGGCTCCGGGGAGGGAGCGAAGCGACCGAACCCGGCTCATGTATGTATGTATGTATGTATGTATGTATGTATGTATGTATGTATGTAAGCATGTATGTATGTATGTAGGTATGTATGTAGGTATGTAGGTATGTATGTATGTATGTATGTATGGGCATGAGCGTCAACGAATGCAGCGCACGAAGTGCGCCCTATCAGACAATGTTTCTTGATAATAGATAGACAGGCGAGCGTAGCGAGCTAACCCATTGTACGTGGGGTTGAAAGAGGCACGAGCGAAGCGAATGCAGCGGACGAAGTGCGCCCTATCAGTGAATGTTTCTTCATAATAGATACACAGGCGAGCGCAGCGAGCTAACCCATTGTACGTGGGGTTGAAAGAGGCATGAGCAAAGCGAATGCAGCGCACGAAGTGCGCCCTATCAGTCAATGTTTCTTGATAATAGATAGACAGGCGAGCGTAGCGAGCTAATCCATTGTACGTGGGGTTGAAAGAGGCATGAGCGAAGCGAATGCAGCGCACAAAGTGCGCCCTATCAGTCAATGTTTCTTGATAATAGATAGACAGGCGAGCGCAGCGAGCTAACCCATTGTAAGTGGGGTTCAAAGGGGCATGAGCATAAGCGAATGCAACACACGAAGTGCGCCCTATCAGTCAATGTTTTTTAATAAGGGCGTACAGTATGATACAAGATAATATTGCATGATTACATATATATAGTATAGTATTGCATGGTGTCAGGTATATTTTTTTGGGTATGATGTAGTATTGTATTTATACTTTTATCTTTAATGTTGTATTGAATAGCATGTTCAAGCAGTTTTTTTAGGTTTTTGTAGGCAATCATATGTGCTCCAATTTATTAATGTATTTCCACACTTGGTAGTACCCTTTTTTTATAAATACAGAGAGAATGAAGAAAATGCAGGATTGATGATAGAATATTCAGAACACAGAACAAAGGTTGAAGGGAGATGACTTCAACTTATAACTTTTATACTTGCAACAAGCAACTAAACTGTATATCTTACAACATAAATGTACTATTTTCCTGAATATATTTTACCAGTCAAGCGTGCAACATTACATATGCTTATCTTGAAGAGTCTTAATTTTCTGAAGTCATTTCTTCTCATAATTAAATTGCACACTATCAGGCCACTACCAGGGTGTTCCCACCGATATACTAACAACATTTACGCATTCTGTGACATTTCCAGGAGGCCTCCATTTCAGTTATCTATGTTTTATTCTACGAGGCCATCTTCTTTCTGTTGCTATGGTATTCAGATTCAAAATTACCTTCACAAAATGCAACGCGCCAAAAATATTTTTCGTTCGTCCATTGTCAAAAGCAGTGCAACAGTCGACACAGGTAAATTGTTTTTAACTCATTACTAATATTTTATACTTTTGAATATTAATATATTAATAAAGACAATTACAAATAATACCCACATTTTTTATTACATGCATTAACTATTTCCATGTATTTAATCACTGATGATATCTATTCCTTTTCCAGTCTTCGTTGAGTTTTCAAATATAATATTCACGTTCTATCTTTCTTCCTGAAGAAACTAAAAGATTTCGGTATGTTATGTAGTTTTCTTTCAATGTTAGTAATAATGAGAATCTCCATTACTTTTATGTTCACCAACCATATGTATAACTTACTACTTGCCATTTAAATCACTATTATGTCATTCTTTTTCCAGTATTTGCAGTTTAGCAGTTGGCGTTGACCTTTCATTTTTATTTTGTTCAGATTTAGATTTTTTGGGTATGTACTTTTCTTTCAATGTTTCTAACATTATGAGATTCTCCATTACTATTATGTTCACCAAGGATATATAACTTACTACTTACCATATAAATCACAATTATCTTATTCTTTTTCCAGTATTTGCAGTTCGGCAGTTTGCCTTTTATCCTTTGATTTTTTATTTTGTTCAGAGTTTGGTATGTACTTTTCTTTCAATGTTTCTAACATTATGAGATTCTCCATTACTATTATGTTCACCAAGCATATATAACTTACTGCTTACCATATAAATCACAATTATCTTATTCTTTTTCCAGTATTTGTAGTTTGGCAGTGGCCCTTTTATCCTTTGATTTTTCATTTTCTTCACATTTTGGTATGTACTTTTCTTTCAATGTTAATTACATTATGAAAATCTCCATTACTATTATGTTCACCAAGCCTATGTATAACATACTACTTACTATAAATCACAATTATCTTATTATTTTTGCAGTTTGGCAGTTGCCCTTTGATTTTTTATTTTGTTCAGACTTAGATTTTTTGGGTATGTACTTTTCTTTCAATGTTTCTAACATAATGAGATTCTCCATTACCATTATATTCACCAAGCATGTGTATAACTTACTACTTGCCATTTAAATCACTATTATGTTATTGCTTTTTCAGTATTTGCAGTTCAGCAGTTTTCCTTTGATTTTGTATCATATTATATTATTTTGTATCAGTACCACTTCGTGCAAACATGTTCTGTTTTTCACATACCAATTATCCTTATTATTAAAGAGGAACAACAACATCTGTTTGCTTAAAGGTTCGCTATGGCTACAAGTGCCACAAAAAAGCCAGAGCCCAATAAAATAATAGTCATCAGACTTGGTGATCAAGCAAAAGTAATTATAGCAAATATATTAATTCATATTTCATCAGTTTTTGTCCACAATTCACAATAATTAATTCATATTTAATGCTTAATTAATATTTAATGGTTTTCATGGGAAGTTCTTTCATTGTTTGCTTTTGTATCCTAGGAAATAACATACAGGGACATTTACACATTAAAAAGGGAATGTGCTGCCCAATTCGAAGAGTTGGGCAATAAAAAAAAATTTTCCTTGCACAACAAGGAAGGGAGGAGACTCCCAACAAAAGATATAGAGTGAGTATACCTTCTGCATTTGAAGCTCAGTTGTTCAATTGATATTTTTCCAAATATTGCATAATATCCTTTCACCAAAAAAAAACAAAATATAACATAATTGTGTATTCACAGATCACAGAGGGAGGCCTTTGTCAAAATTGGCAAAGGTCAAAGAAAGGCCAAACATGAGAAAAAGGGTGGGAAGGCCACCCAAGAATTTTCTAGAACTTTGATGGTGGCCATGCCCACCCAAAGGGCTGTAAAAATTATGCAGGACATGTGTAAATAGTTTCTTAACTAATTTACACATGTCCTGTTTTTGACCATGCATGAAAGAGACAATCATAAAATCAAAACCACTACATTAACAATACAAAATATAACCTAAAGTTATCTACTTTTCCATATACAAAATTTTCAAAACATTTCCCATTTTTTGTCCATTAATAATACAAAATATAACCTAACATTAAAATTATCAAAACATTTTCCGTTTTCTGTTCATGCATGGTCAAAATTTTATTCCTAATATATTTGTTCATATTATATGTTCCAAAAATGTTCCTCTTTTGTATGTTCACAAAGTTCAAGATTATATGTTCCCATATATTTCTGTAGTTACAATCATTTCTTATTTTTTGATAATGTTTAAAAGGTACAAATGTCTGCATGATTTCATTGAAAAATCTTCACTGATAAACTTACCCTCTACATGGTATTCACATTCATGAATGTAATGTTGACACAGTAATAGTGCTAACAGTGATCATGTATTCCCAGTAGGATACCTTTGTATGCCATTTTTGCTATCTAAACTCAGAAAATGAGACTGGAGTTTACACATTTTCAACAGTGAGTCAAAATACTTTATACATACTCTTCAGATGGAAATGATTTAAGAAGATGCACTTGGACTCTCACCGTGCCTTTCCTCTCAAACTACTACTTGGTTGGCATGGCATGCCATCGACGCCATGATGTAATTCAATTTGAATTTCACATGCAGATACTCCCTCCTACCTTTATAACCAATCCGAATGACGAAGGGGAATTACCTTTTCACAAAGGGTTTCCCGCCTTTTTTAACATGTGACGTGTATAAACCAATCATGGAAGTTGTATAGTACAATAGAAATCCCGCCTCTAATTATTTGCACCATTAGCTTTTGCCTTATTTTATTTTAGTTGTCCAAATTATCCATAGGATATATTTAATAATACATGCAACTATTTATCGCTGAGTAAGTATTATGAACGTTGTTTGTTCTAACAACCTATCATTATAATCTAACAAGCTTCTTTATCGCTATTTCGCTTAATAATGTCAATAATTTTTGTTTTTCTTCCTATGCTTTTAATGGCAAGAACATGTTACGTGTTATTCAGGCCTCATATTTTTATTGAATATTTCAAGTTTATAACTATTCTAATTTCTCTTTCGTTCTTTACCATAGTTTTGAAAGACACAAGGCTCAGTAAGAAATGAATTAATTCATTGCAGTTTTTCCTTCTGACTATTCTATTCAGCTCTTCAATTTTTGTTTACCTTTTAAAAAGAGGCCCGGTTTGATCGATTTTTAAATAACGGACACCTCTCTTTCACAAACTTCTTTCAATTACGAAATTATATTTTCGTTCTCAAATGGTTTGTAAATATAACCTATGTTCAGCGAGCTATTCTTTACCACGGATAAAAACATCACTTTTGTTTTATGCATCTGGAATATATGAACAAACATTTATGGCGCCGTTTTTAACAAATTTACTCTGTAACCAAATTTGTTGAATTCTTGACAACTGCACTGGATTCAACAAGTTAATTTTCATTGCGTACAGGTTTTAGGAGTCTCTTTTTATGATTTGTTTATTCATGTCAACAATAATTTTGATTCCAATTTACTCTCTTCCATTTTAGTAACTGTTTACATTACAGAAACGAGCACAGTTTAACGTATGGGTTTCATAAAATTTACATTATATTACATGGCATTACTCTTACCATAATGATTTATTTACGAAATTATACAGAACACTACCATACCCTTTAAATATATAATATTGACTTCTTTTTGTTACAGCTTTACACAAGGCTATAATTATTTTCATTGTTGTTGCTATCAAGGCCATTGTCTACAAGCAATAACATTTACAATAGTATTGCGTAATTGTACTTTATACTTCTTTTTCATATCATAACTTACATTATGCCGCGCAAGACCAGGAGAAGTATAACCGGTGACAGACGCAGAAATCAAGTGCGGGAGAATATGCAGTATTGCAGAGAGATCAATCAACAGCTTCAACCTCAACGGGCAGGAAATGCCGATAATCCACTTGCAGCAGTCAACGATCTTCAACAATTGCTGCTCGAAAACCATCAGCTAGAAGCCCCTGAATATCAGCCATTTCCAGGACAGTATCCTCTTCCAGAGATACAGCCAATGGAGATGGACATGGAACTAGAGCTTCCCATTCAGAACCAAGAGCTTCAAGCAGCAGGACAGCCTGCAGACATCGAGATGCAACACGCAGTTCCAGTACCCGATGAAAATCAGATACCAGAACCCGTTGAAGATCAGCAAATGCAAGTTGACAACCCTGTCCCCGAGAACAATGAAGCTGAAAACCTCATCCCCTTCTCCCCATTACCACACCACTTGAATAAAATGACCGGAACATGCATTCATTGTGGTGCAAAGTACTTCAAAGAAGAACTGAACACAAAAAAACAATACAACAAATGTTGCATGGGAGGTTTAATTGCTCTGGATCCAATTCAACCACCTCCGGCCGAAGTCATGCATTTATACACTGGTGATACTGCCGAATCAAAATATTTCTTGAAGCACTTCCGCAATACAACTCATTAATGGCCATGGCATCATGGAAGGCTAATATTGTACGTCATGCTAGAGCTGGACCACCAGTTATCACAATTCATGGAAAGGCATATCACATGACAGGTAACTGATACAATATGATTCAAGTCATTATCAATATAACTTTTTATTCGTTTATGCTGGCTACTGTTGAATTTCTATTTACCTAACTTATGCTTTGAATCATTAACAGGTGTAACAGAAACAGACAGATCCAGAAAATATGCAGAACTATACATCATGGATACGCAACAAGCATTGCAGGAACGGCAAAACACTGCAAGAGAACGACGTCTTGATTTGGACATTGTTGCACTTCTCCAAAATGAATTGATGGCAGTCAATCGATTTGCGCAATATTATCGAAGCATGGGTGAAATATTGGAGGAACAGCGGCAGCAAGCTATTGCAAACAATCAGCCTGTTCCGACATTCAAAATGATCATCACAGGTCGCCCACAACAAGATCGCAGATACGATAATCCAACTGCCAGAGAAATTGCAGCTATATACACAGTACAGAATGGAGGTGCACCGAATCCTGATGATAGAGAATTGCAAATTCAAACAAGACGCGGAGATCTCATGAAGATTTACGTAACCAGTCCAATTGCCGATCCTCTCACGTATCCATTGATATTCTTTCATGGTGATAGAGGTTACAGTTTGGACCTTCAACGATTGCCCACAGCACACGTAGCGGGAGAACACCATAACAATCGTAACCGTCGTACCAAACTAACCCTCTCCGAATACTATTTATACAGAATCCAGGTCAGGGATGTATTCTCAACCATCCACATTGCATCACTTCTATTTCAACAGTATCTGGTAGATGCATATACGAAGATAGAAGGCAATAAACTGAGCTGGATTATGAAAAATCAGCGTCAACTTCGTGTTGACACATACCGAGGCCTGATGGATCATCTCCACAGAAGAGCTGAAATCGAAAACCAGATGGCCAGGGCTAACAATCCGAATCAGCCCATACATATCGATGTTGGCCGTGTTATCATTCTACCCTCGACCTTTCCAGGCAGCCCAAGAAACATGTATCAACATTTTCAAGATGCAATGACTATCGTAAGGAAGTATGGCAAGCCAGACATCTTCCTCACAATGACTGCCAATCCTAAATGGAAGGAGATAGAAGAAAACATTCATCCGTATCAGACGGCCAACGATCGACCAGACATTGTCACAAGAGTATTTCAACTCAAACTCAAAGAACTACTCAAAGACATACTAGACAACCACATTCTTGGACATGTCACAGCACATGTGTATGTCATAGAATTTCAGAAGAGAGGACTGCCACACGCACACATGATCCTGTTCCTTTCACAAGCTGATAAACCACGAACACCACAACAGGTAATATTTACATACTCAGATATAGAGATTGTAATACGTCTTGCTGACATAATTATATTTCTAACATCAAATACAGAGTATGTGATGATGTACACACGCTACAACTATTCTGTATATGATCTCAATAATAATTGCTAATTATCATGTCCATTGTCAGGTGGATGAACTCATATCAGCAGAGATACCGGATCCACAGGATGCAAGATACCACAAATTGGTCCTAAAGCACATGACACATGGACCCTGTGGAGTTTTAAATCCTCAGTGCGTGTGCATGGAAAATAACAAATGCAAAAAGCACTTTCCGAAAGAACAAGTTGCTGAAACTCAAATCAATGTCAACGGCTATCCTCTCTACAGACGACGCTGTCTTCATCCAGTCGATGTGAATAATCGCATTTTGGATGATTCTTGGGTAGTGCCGCACAACAGACACCTACTCATCAAATATCAGTGTCATATCAACGTGGAAATATGCAGTACAGTTAAAAGTGTCAAGTACATTTTCAAATATATCCACAAAGGACATGATATGGCACATGTTGAAATTCTTGAAGAAAATCAACAGCAAGTACCTCAAGACATTGAACACGATGAGGTGCGCCAATACATCAATGCAAGATATATTGGACCACATGCAGCTGTCTATCGGCTTATCCAGTTCCCCATGCACGACAAAAGCCACATAGTTAAACGGCTTTCTGTTCATCTACCATTTGAGCAACAAGTCATTTTTCGTGACAATGATGACGAACAAAGGCTCAACAACATTGGTGATAGAACAACACTTACAGCATGGTTTGAACTCAACCAGCAAGATCCAGCTGCACATCAGTACCTCTACCATGAGATACCAGAGCACTATGTCTTCCAGGAGCGTTCAAAAACATGGACAGCCAGACAACGAAGAACAATGCCAATCATTGGTAGAGTAAATCAAGTGCAGCCCAGACATTGCGAGCAAAAGTTTGCACTCAGACTTTTGCTATTGCATCAACGAGGAGCTACTTCATTTGAAGAACTTCGTACAGTAGAAGGTAATCTATGTGACTCCTTCAAAGATGCAGCATTAGCTTTAGGGCTATTAGAAGATGATGCCGAAGTCACACGTTGTCTTGATGAAGCTGCTATCTTCAATATGCCTTCACAACTCAGACAGCTGTTTGCATCATTGCTACTCTTTCAAACGCCATCAGACATCAGAACTCTCTTCAACGCCTTCAAAGAAGCAATGAGTGAAGACTTTGTCAGACGTGATCAACTCGACAATCCAGACATAACCTTCCAAGACAGACACATGTATCAATGTCTACATGATATTGACAACAATTTGAAGGTTCATGGTTTGTCCATCACGAATTACGATCACCTTCCTCAGCTACCGGCCGACTTTGTCATTCCAGAACAAGGTGATTTACAACTTACCATGATGATATTCACTGTAATAATTTAGCCAAGATATAATTCTATTTCTACCAAATTAACTATTGTTTCTGTTTTCAGAGGAAGATCACATGGATGTTGAAAACGAAAGAGAGCAAGGAGAAGAAATGCGTGCTGCATTGAATCCAGAACAACAAGTGGTATACACAGCCATTATTCAAGCGATTGAAGCGCAATCTGAACAGAACTGTCACTTTCTCGACGGACCAGCTGGCACAGGGAAAACATTTCTCTACAACACGTTGGTTCGTAACCTTCATGCATCTGGGCACAAAGTTCAGTGTATGGCTTGGTCAGGAATTGCAGCTACACTGCTTATTGACGGCAGAACATCGCATTCACAATTCCAAATTCCAATACCATTGAAGCTGGAATCAACATGCAATGTCAAGAGACAGAGCCGAAGAGCACAAGTGTTGCGTGAAACAACCCTGTTCATATGGGATGAAGCTTCAATGATACCAGCATTGGCATTACAAGCAGTTGACAGACTGCTTCGGGATATCACAAGAGTTGACAAGCCATTTGGTGGCAAATTCATGTTACTTGGTGGTGATTTCAGACAGGTCTTAACTGTTGTTCCCAAAGCAGGAAGGGAGAAAATCGTATCAGAGAGTCTTAAATCATATCAAATCAGTGATTTGTGGGCACAGTTTCAACAACATCGCCTGCACACAAACATGAGAGCTGTTCAAGATGAATCTTACAGAGAATTCTCAGAATGGCTCCTAAGACTCGGCAATAAACAAGAACCACATGATGCACTTGACAATATCACTTTGCCACATCAAATATGCACATCTTCGCAAGAGGAAATGCTCAACTTCATATATCCCCAGCCTAATACACCACAGTCGCCCCTCATGCTGGATCCGGTAACCATGTCAGAACGTTGTTGTCTTACCCCAAAGAATGACTTCTCACATCAAATCAATGACATCATTCTGGAAAGACTGCAAACTCCTGACAGAACATACTACAGCACAGACAGTGTGATAACAGAGGATCCAGATGAGGAAGCGGCATATCCAATTGAATTTCTCAACAATCTAACTCCTAACAGAATGCCATTACATCGACTTAGACTCAAGGTATAATTTACCTATATGTACTACTTATACATTAATTCTACACTTATTTTAAATATTAATAATGGTCCTTCGATGATACACATCGTAATCTCGAACATTCCTTATTATAGGTTGGTGCAACAATCATTCTTCTCAGGAATCTAAATCCAAAGAAAGGTCTTTGCAATGGCACAAGACTCATTGTACGCCATCTCCGACGTAACGTGATCACAGCAGAGATCATCACGAAGGAACACAGAGGCCAGCAGGTGATGATTCCCAGAATAACATTGTCAACACAAGACACTGAGATGCCGTTCAACATCAAGCGACGGCAATTTCCAGTCAGACTAGCATACTGCCTTACTATCAACAAGGCACAGGGACAATCTATGAGGTATGTTGGTTTGTGTTTACCAGAGCCCGTGTTCACACATGGTCAGTTATATGTGGCCATGTCAAGAGCAACATCATTTGACGGGCTCAAAGTATTCCTCCCAGAGGAAACACACAGGAAGACAAAAAACATTGTCTTCCAAGAAGTCCTGTAAAGGTCTTCACAAACTTTTCAGCATAAATTGCGTTGCTCACAGAGGGTGTCAGTCTACCAAAATGCACATACACAAATTACGGGCTCAGATTGTGGTTCTAGCGGATCGGCATTGCACTACAGTGTGATGTTCCCTGTTGTGATATCAGCACAACACTCAGAAAGCAAAGCCATTAAAAGCTTTGAACATTACTGGTTTGCCACGCCACTCCAGTCAATAAGATCCGCCAAGAACGATCCGGACACTTTCACGACACTCCAGTGTCCGGGGGTGTTCGCCAACAGCAACAACACGATCTGGGTCCTCGGTAGCACCCGTATCAGAAGAGGTATGCTTTGCCATGCTCTCCGATATTGCCTATGGGAGTATGGCTTTCCTTTTCTCTGTGAAAACTGCAATCTCTCCATTAACCATAGTTGTTTTAACAAGAATTAGCATTCGATTACCCCCCTCTCATGTCCTTATTTATTATAAAAATATAGCTGACCCCTTATTATGTTATATCCCAAATTTAAATTGCAGTTTTCATGAACAAGGAAACCTCGAACAAAGGTTACCCCTTGAAGTTGGTGTTCGAGCTTTAAACTAATGTAACCGGCAATCTCCTTTTTTTACTATGATCAAACTTAATGGTGAAAACGCACGAAGAATCGAGAGAACATACATCCGTATCATTTATCTGTGCCACACGAGTGTGAATTCCTATTGAATAATGCTGTCAACATCGCCGAACACTCTACATGATGAATGAAGACATCAATACAGTCTACAGACGGGACAAATTTTCTCTCATTTATCTTCACTATCGATTTATAAATCATGAACGTTAAATGAACATTACAGTTTGTGTACATTTTTTCGTGCATTTTAAAGCCCATGTTTTCCTTTATGACATTGCATGCCAAAGGTTTTTATAGTTGTGTGTAGCACATAATTGAAGCTTTCGTCAATGATACTTACTTTATTACCGGTTATGTACTAATATATTATAAACAAAAGCAATGTAGCATTAATCTACTCTTAGTTCAAGTTTACTGAGCTTCATTAATGTCCGTTCTTAATGAGATGCATTTCTGCAGTTCTTCTTTGCCAATAATAACACTTTATCCCCTATCGAAACAAGGTCGTTATGTTGCATTGAAAAAACTTTGGCCTCTTTTCCATCAATAGCCCCCGTTTACTTTTGAAATGAGAATTTGAAACAGCTTGGCTTGGCATCACAAAATGATCATCAAACAAGACAACTTATAGTTGAGAAACTATTTCCAAATTTACATGGGACATATTTAATGTATCTTACAGGTAATACACTTAGATCTTATTTTTAACTCATTCCAAATTAGATTTCATCAAGTTGTTAAACCGGCTTAATTTTGGTTAGGCCATGCAAACTTCACTTCACTGATTGTAACGAAATCGAAAATTTACATTAGTTATTTTATACATTTCTGGTTTACTTGCTTCCAAAATAAATGTTTTATGCCCTGACTACATGTGCCTGCCAGTGTGAGCTTGGATTTAAAATGATTCTTTATTAGTATTCTAAGTAACCAATTTATGGATTCTTTACTGTTTACTCTTCATTGCCTTCATGTGTCACAAGCAAAATATATTGACACCCCTATGAAACTATTTTTATCTTCAATATTGATAATGGATGAAGTATTCATAGACCAATGGAAAGATAATTTTCACTTATTTTGCATTTCAAACATCTTCTTCCATATAATCCACAAGGGCTATAGACCATTATGGCTGCACAACTATCGTGTTGTCCTATTATTCTATAACTATCATATGGTCATTTCATTGATTATTAATTCTTCCTTTTTCCTGGATGATTCTTAGTGAAGGAAATACTGAAGTGCTTAACCGAAGCTGTCAATGTCACTAATACTTGCTATTCACACCATGCAAATGTAAAATGACCGAAACAAACATTTACTACACTAAGCATGAAATGTCAATGGAAACCTTGAAAAACTCATGAAAGGAGAATTCTGTTTATGTAAGTTTCTATCACATTGTAATTTCATTAGCTTTTGTGTAAGGTTATTCCCTAATTATAACAGACTCATATGGGACACTGGTGAAATAGCAATGTATTACTTATATCCATGGGAGTCAACTGCAATACTTGCACAAAATAAATGCTCATCTGTTGTGGCATATGTATATTAGTAAAATTTAAGTTCATTGTTCTGCTAACCTACCCACAGTTACAATTTACATTCATTCAACTTTTCACTATCCCTTCACCTTTTGTGCTTTCAAAGCTCAATTGCCATCTTATGATCCAACATTGCATGTGAATGCAAAAATTACCAATATGAGGCTTATTTACGAGGCTTATGATAAGGGGTTATCAGGTGAGCGGAGCGAGCCAAACTGTTATAAGAGGAGTAGGCAGAAGAGAGCGCACGAAGTGCGCCTACCACAAGAGCCAGCGCAGCGAGCTAACCCATTGCACGTGGGGTTGAAAGAGGCATGAGCGTAAGCGAATGCAGCGCACGAAGTGCGCCTTATCAATCAATGTTTCTTGATACGAGATAGACAGGCGAGCGCAGCGAACTAACCCATTGTACGTGGGGTTGAAAGAGGCATGAGCGAAGCGAATGCAGCGCACGAAGTGCGCCCTATCAGTCAACGTTTCTCGATAATAGATAGACAGGCGAGCGCAGCGAGCTAACCCATTGTACGTGGGGTTGAAAGAGGCATGAGCTAAGCGAATGCAGCGCACGAAGTGCGCCAACCAGATTAAGCTTCTTTTACTTGACGGGCTGGGGCGAACGAGCGAAGCGAGTGATGATCCCTAGTTTATAACTAAACAGCTTTAAAAAAGCTCAAAGTGCTATATCTTATGTCAAAATTGCCATTGCAGTGGAAATTATCACAATAGCAATTTTAACCTTAACAGGTTCACTTGAAATAGACAAATTTTGTGACTACTGCTACCGTAAGTTCATGTATTCACTTCTGCGTTTTCTGCCTGCCTTTAGTCTCTACTCTTCATTGTAAGAAAGATAATTATTATTCCTTATCTGCAGAAAATAAAACTGTGTTATATTAATACATTCAAAGTATATATTATTGAAACACCAAGAGAACTGCAGAGGCAAATTCAAACAACTGGTAGCTTATTAACTCACCTTTCATTGAATGACAATGACAATATATTTATATATAGTGTAAACATGGAGACTGAAAATGACGTTGCCATGAACGAGGAATCGACAGCAACAGTTGAGACTGAACTTGAAGTTCAGCCTGAACTTGAAGTTGAGCCTGAAGTTGCCAACACTGCCACAAAAGAGCCAACAGTGGTTTATTGTGGCGAAGAAACCCAGGTAGCATTGAAAAATACTTTCATCCATATATTGATAAATCTAAATAAATGTTATGCATACATTATGAAACTGCTTTACAAGGAAAACAATTGTATCCTATGCAAGCCACTGTTTTTAATATATTGTTGTCATATTAATCCTAGCTAATCGACTTCAGTGATATTACATCACTAAAAAGGCAATGTGCCTTGAAATTCAATGCCATAAATAGACACACCAAATTTCACTTTGTCAGCACAAAAGGCAGGCATTTAACTAAGGAAGAAATAGCGTAAGTTGCAATGCCAAATTCCCATCTCATCTGTGAAACATACCAATAAATAATATAATATACAATAATTAATGGAAGCTTCATCCCATATGAAGGGAGTAATAATATATTAATAACTTAATATATATTTAACAGAGGATGAAATAGCGTAAGTTGCAAAGCCAAATTCCCATCTCATCTATGTCTATAACATATTGCTTACTTTTGACTCCTTCTGTAGCAATGTCTTCTTCTTTACAGGACATCTGATCAAATAAATATCAAAATTTTAAAGAAAACAACCTTCAAAAAAGAAAAAAAATCACAAAAAAAAAGAAAAGAAAAGAAAGTGCAAGCCCACACCAGGTGCATGTGGGCAGAAGTGCCCACATGCGCCAGCATGTTCTTTGTTCAGTCCAGTCCAATCCAGCTCAATCAGAAAATTACGTCAAAACGAGACTGCATAACAATAGAATTTGTTGTATGATTTTGATTTATGCTGTGTTTCATCAACGCAGCGATTTTTCATATTGGTGGTTGTGCATGTGCTGTCCTGTCCCAATATTCGTTTCCGAAATCTTGGATGGCAAGGGAACTTGATGCTGAAATAAGACAAAATAAAGCTGAGAGAAACATTCATTTTGCCGTAGCTGAGGGGTAAGTAGAGTTTACTTTTAGTTTCACCCCATTCAAGTTGACATTTAAACTACAAATTTCTTAGGTCAATTGTATGATCGGTTTTGTCTGTAATGTCATTCTGTAATATCATGTCGTACTGATCAATATTAATTTCTTTATTTCTTTTCATATTGACATACATTAAATCAACATCAACGGAAAATTAAACTCGACAGATTCTCTCTTTATTTAAGATTATTTCTGAACTTAAGATGTCATGGTCTCTGTGACCTATATTCAGGCAGATCAATAAATTTCCCCACCTTCCTGTTGTATCCTATTGTTTACCGAGTGCTGATTGCTATCCTATAATAACCACACCAGCAAACAGCACATGGTGTAAAGCAGCCTTTTTCAAATTCCTCATTTATATTTATTCATCCACGTTAAATGGACCATCTTAATCATGTGAAGAAAAGGAAACTATTGTTACTTGAGTCAAACTTACTTTTTGCTATGAGGGCTTTTAATATATTCCTAATACTACCTTACAATACAGTGAAGAAAGTCCCAATTGTTATTCCAGTTAAACAAAGTCCCTAATTATGAAAGAGCAATTTTTCGATAACAACATATTCACCTCCCAACGGCTATCTTATCCAAACCTAATTCTTTATTAACCTTGATAGTAATATACCAACATGTTAAATAGAATATAATTTGTCTCTTTCACTTTGTAGATCTACTGATGTACATCATTGTACAAATGCAAGTATTGGAGACTTCATACCTATTACTTTATCAAAATTCAATGCATCAGTGTCATCTTATCATGGAAACAAAATCATACCTCTGTAAGTCAACATTAATTTAAATTCTGGATGCTCATTATAGATGTTCCTTTACTGTTTGTATACAAAGGACCACAGCCAAGTGTCAATGCATGCACTCAACTAATAGCAGGCTAATTGTTGTTGTCCCTACAACATAACAAACTTTCACGTTGCATCTTACCTACTGTACCATCAGTACGAGGCTTACCTGATGAAAACGAAGATTTTCAAATGAAAACGAGGCTGATCGCTAAAACTAATTTCCATGCATGTCAAAAACTACAATCGTGACAATAGATAGACAGGGGAGCGAGGGCGAGCCAAACCACTGTACGTGGGGTGGGAAAGGGCATGAGCGTTAGCGAATGCAGCGCACGAAGTGCGCCAACACATTAAACTTTTTGTACTTGACGGGCTCCGGGAGGCGAGCGTATGCGAGCACCCCCGGCTAGTCTATCTCTTATATAATAAGATTGTTCCACACGTGACCCGCAGGGACCAAACAATGGGTCATTGTCTCCGGAACAATCGACGTTCGAAAAAACAATGGGATCAAAGGAAATTGGTTGTGAACACAAAGGCTTTTTTTTGGGGTGCAAATAAGGGTGCAAATCGGTATAGAAATGATCGCTGCATTGTGCTGATGACAGTGTACTATTTGGCTAATTTCTAACCCCAGCGGTTCCGGAGTTATGCCCCATTTTGTGCTCCGACTTTCTAGAAAGTTCCCCGGATGGAGTTAATGAGATGCAAAACGAGCAGGGAGAAACAGGTGTTTTCGTAGTTGAAAGGGCGGCAAGTTGCTCCGGTTTAAGCGTGAATACGTGCCGGAAATCAATTGTAAAGACGTGTCAATTGTTGTCAAGACCTGTGGAGACAATTGGTGGACAATTATTTCAAGGTATTTCCTTTATTCAATTGTTTTTTGCTTTAAATAGCACGAGTTTTGTTTTGTTTAACCTCACGTTTTTCTTTCGGCTCGAGGGCCTAACCAAAACACGAAGACAATTTTGATTTTCTCGGGTCGTTCTGGGCCGATTTTCTCCATTTAAGCTTTCGATTACTGTTTATTTACACAAGAACTAAAGTTACATGGCTTTGTTTTTTTTGTTTTGTTGATTTTCCTCTGTTTTTGGATAGTTTTAGCCGAGTTTGGATTTTGCTGAAAAACACGAAATTTTCAAGCAACAGGCGTGTGTTTTGCATTTCCGAAAATTAATTTTTAACCTGCCAAAACTTTGTTTTTTTCACCCAAATACTTTCGATAAATGTTTCCCAAGCTATTAGCTTCATGTTGATTTTTTCGTGGGGTGTGTAGGAGAAAAATTGGCCAGGTTAATTTACTTTGAAAGTTGGTGAATCGTGTTTCAAATGCTATTTTTTTCACGGGTTTGATTTCAGGGCTATCTTTGATCAACAAAATCATGTCTTGGACTTCAAAAATGTACAACTAAAATTGCGAAAAGCATTTCAAATGCACCCAATTACTTTCGATACTTATTCGCCAAGGTCTCAGCTTCATGTTGGTGTAATTTGAGTTAAAATGGACAAAGTTTCACCAAGTTAGGGGAATTTTTGTGTTTTTAAAGTTGGCTGATGAATAATTTTTTTCACGGCTTTTGCCTTGGGCTGCACTAAATACTAGCTTAAAATTCAAAACAACACTGTTAAGAAATGTGAATATTTTTATCGGATTCGCTGTTTTCTTAGCTACAGTTTGATATAATTTTTATTTGAGATTGAGTTTGAATTTCCAGGATTGATTAAATTTTTGAAGGCAACTTTTTTTTTCAAACTTCACACTGAAGCTAGCAACTTTCGGAAGCGGCTTTCAGGGGGGCAGCGTGGGCGCGGGGCGGTCGCTTGGCAGGGGGAAGGTTCGACCTCCCACCTTTACTTTCTTTAGAAATGTGGCGTCGTGTGTATTGTAGGGTATGTATTGTAGGGTATGTGTTGTAGGGTATGTATTGTAGGCTATGTATTGTAGGGTATTTATAGTAGGGTATGTATTGCAGGGTATGTATAGTAGGGTATGTTATATAGGGTATGTATTGTAGGGTATGTATGTAGGTATGTATTGTAGGGTATGTATTTGTAGGGTATGTTATGTAGGGTATGTTATGGTATGTATTGTTATTTTTGTATGGGTATTGTAGGGGTAGTATTGTAGGGTATGTATGGGGTATTGTATTGTAGGGGTATGTATTGTAGGGTATGGTATTGTAGGGTTTTATAGGTATGTATTGTAGGGTATGTATAGTAGGGTATGTTTTGGTATGATTGTAGGGTATGTATTGTAGGGTATGTATTGTAGGGTATGTATTGTAGGGTATGTTATGTAGGGTATGTATTGTAGGGTATGCTATGTAGGGTATGTATTGTAGGTTATGTATTGTAGGGTAATGTATTTTAGGGTATTTATAGTAGGGTTTGTATTGTAAGGTATGTATTGTAGGGTATGTATTGTAGGGTATGTATTGTAGGGTATGTAGTGTAGGGTATGTATTGTAGGGTTTGTATTGTAGGGTATGTATTGTAGGGTATGTATTGTAGGGTTTGTATTGTAGGGTATGTATAGTAGGGTTTGTATTGTAGGGTATGTATTGTAGGGTATGTATTGTAGGTTATGTATTGTAAGGTATGTATTTTAGGGTATTTATAGTAGGGTTTGTATTGTAGGTATGTATTGTAGGGTATGTATTGTAGGGTTTGTATAGTAGGGTATGTTATGTAGGGTATGTATTGTAGGTATGTATTGTAGGGTATGTATTGTAGGGTATGTATTGTAGGGTTGTATTGTAGGGTTTGTATTGTAGGGTATGTTATGTAGGGTATGTATTGTAGGGTATGTATTGTAGGGTATGTTATGTAGGGTATGTATTGTAGGGTATGTATTGTAGGTATGTATTGTAGGGTATGTATTGTAGGGGTATTGTATTGTAGGGTATGTATTGTAGGCTATGTATTGTAGGGTATGTATTGTAGGGTATTTATAGTAGGGTATGTATTGTAGGGTATGTATAGTAGGGTATGTTTTGTAGGGTATGTATTGTAGGGTAGTATTTTGTAGGGTATGTATTGTAGGTATGTATTGTAGGGTATGTTATGTAGGGTATGTATTGTAGGGTATGCTATGTAGGGTATGTATTGTAGGTTATGTATTGTAGGGTATGTATTTTAGGGTATTTATAGTAGGGTTTGTATTGTAAGGTATGTATTGTAGGGTATGTATTGTAGGGTATGTATTGTAGGGTATGTAGTGTAGGGTATGTATTGTAGGGTTTGTATTGTAGGGTATGTATTGTAGGGTATGTATTGTAGGGTTTGTATTGTAGGGTATGTATAGTAGGGTTTGTATTGTAGGGTATGTATTGTAGGGTATGTATTGTAGGTTATGTATTGTAAGGTATGTATTTTAGGGTATTTATAGTAGGGTTTGTATTGTAGGGTATGTATTGTAGGGTATGTATTGTAGGGTTTGTATAGTAGGGTATGTTATGTAGGGTATGTATTGTAGGGTATGTATTGTAGGGTATGTATTGTAGGGTATGTATTGTAGGGTTTGTATTGTAGGGTTTGTATTGTAGGGTATGTTATGTAGGGTATGTATTGTAGGGTATGTATTGTAGGGTATGTTATGTAGGGTATGTATTGTAGGGTATGTATTGTAGGGTATGTATTGTAGGGTATGTATTGTAGGGTATGTATTGTAGGGTATGTATTGTAGGCTATGTATTGTAGGGTATTTATAGTAGGGTATGTATTGCAGGGTATGTATAGTAGGGTATGTTATATAGGGTATGTATTGTAGGGTATGTATTGTAGGGCATGTATTGTAGGGTATGTATTGTAGGGTATGTTATGTAGGGTATGTATTGTAGGGTATGTTATGTAGGGTATGTATTGTAGGGTATGTATTGTAGGGTATGCATTGTAGGGTATGTATTGTAGGCTATGTATTGTAGGGTATTTATAGTAGGGTATGTATTGTAGGGTATGTATAGTAGGGTATGTTTTGTAGGGTATGTATTGTAGGGTATGTATTGTAGGGTATGTATTGTAGGGTATGTATTGTAGGGTATGTTATGTAGGGTATGTATTGTAGGGTATGCTATGTAGGGTATGTATTGTAGGGTATGTATTGTAGGTTATGTATTGTAAGGTATGTATTTTAGGGTATTTATAGTAGGGTTTGTATTGTAAGGTATGTATTGTAGGGTATGTATTGTAGGGTATGTATTGTAGGGTATGTAGTGTAGGGTATGTATTGTAGGGTTTGTATTGTAGGGTATGTATTGTAGGGTATATTGTATTGTATTGTAGGGTATGTATAGTAGGGTTTGTATTGTAGGGTATGTATTGTAGGGTATGTATTGTAGGTTATGCATTGTAAGGTATGTATTTCAGGGTATTTATAGTAGGGTTTGTATTGTAGGGTATGTATTGTAGGGTATGTATTGTAGGGTTTGTATAGTAGGGTATGTATTGTAGGTATGTATAGTTATGTTTTGTAGGGTATGTATTGTAGGGTATGTATTGTAGGGTATGTATTGTAGGTATGTATTGTAGGGTATGTAGTGTAGGGTATGTATTGTAGGGTTTGTATTGTAGGGTATGGATTGTAGGGTATGTATTGTATATTGTAGGGTATGTATAGTAGGGTTTGTATTGTAGGGTATGTATTGTAGGGTATGTATTGTAGGTTATGCATTGTAAGGTATGTATTTCAGGGTATTTATAGTAGGGTTTGTATTGTAGGGTATGTATTGTAGGGTATGTATTGTAGGGTTTGTATAGTAGGGTATGTATTGTAGGGTATGTATAGTAGGGTATGTTTTGTAGGGTATGTATTGTAGGGTATGTATTGTAGGGTATGTATTGTAGGGTATGTATTGTAGGGTTTATGTAGGGTATGTATTGTAGGTATGCTATGTAGGGTATGTATTGTAGGGTATGTATTGTAGGTTATGTATTGTAAGGTATGTATTTTAGGGTATTTATAGTAGGGTTTGTATTGTGTAGGTATGTATTGTAGGGTATGTATTGTAGGGTATGTATTGTAGGGTATGTAGTGTAGGGTATGTATTGTAGGGTTTGTATTGTAGGGTATGTATTGTAGGCTATGTATTGTAGGGTATTTATAGTAGGGTATGTATTGTAGGTATGTATAGTAGGGTATTTTTAGGGTATGTATTGTAGGTATGTATTGTAGGGTATGTATTGTAGGGTATGTATTGTAGGGTATGTTATGTAGGGTATGTATTGTAGGGTATGCTATGTAGGGTATGTATTGTAGGGTATGTATTGTAGGTTATGTATTGTAAGGTATGTATTTTAGGGTATTTATAGTAGGGTTGTATTGTAAGGTATGTATTGTAGGTATGTATAGGGTGTATATGTAGTGTAGGGTATGTATTGTAGGGTATGTGTATTGTAGGTATTTAGTATGTATTGTAGGTGTATTGTAGGGTATGTATTGTAGGGTTTGTATTGTAGGGTTATGTATTGTAGGGTGTATTGTAGGGTATGTATTGTAGTAGTTATGCATTGTAAGGTATGTATTTCAGGGTATTTATAGTAGGGTTTGTATTGTAGGGTATGTATTGTAGGGTATGTATTGTAGGGTTTGTATAGTAGGGTATGTATTGTAGGGTATGTATAGTAGGGTATGTTTTGTAGGGTATGTATTGTAGGGTATGTATTGTAGGGTATGTATTGTAGGGTATGTATTGTAGGGTATGTTATGTAGGGTATGTATTGTAGGGTATGCTATGTAGGGTATGTATTGTAGGTATGTATTGTAGGTTATGTATTGTAAGGTATGTATTTTAGGGTATTATAGTAGGGTTGTATTGTAAGGTATGTATTGTAGGGTATGTATTGTAGGGTATGTATTGTAGGGTATGTAGTGTAGGGTATGTATTGTAGGGTTTGTATTGTAGGGTATGTATTGTAGGGTATGTATTGTAGGGTTTGTATTGTAGGGTATGTATAGTAGGGTTTGTATTGTAGGGTATGTATTGTAGGGTATGTATTGTAGGTTATGCATTGTAAGGTATGTATTTCAGGGTATTTATAGTAGGTTTGTATTGTAGGGTATGTATTGTAGGGTATGTATTGTAGGGTTTGTATAGTAGGGTATGTTATGTAGGGTATGTATTGTAGGGTATGTATTGTAGGGTATGTATTGTAGGGTATGTATTGTAGGGTTTGTATTGTAGGGTTTGTATTGTAGGGTATGTATTTTAGGGTATGTTATGTAGGGTATGTATTGTAGGGTATGTATTGTAGGGTATGTTATGTAGGGTATGTATTGTAGGGTATGTATTGTAGGGTATGTATTGTAGGGTATGTATTGTAGGGTATGTATTGTAGGGTATGTATTGTAGGGTATGTTATGTAGGGTATGTTTTGTAGGATATGTATCGTAGGGTATGTATTGTAGGGTATGTATTGCAAGGTATTTATTGTAGGTGTTGTATTTTGAGATCACACGCTGATTGAAAACCACATGTTTCTTTTAACCCGAACATAACATAAACAGCAATACAGCGTTAACAAATATGAACTAAGCTACTGAGTCATTCGCGTCTCTTTTTGTGTGTGTGTGCTCCTCCGCAGTGTCAGAATACTACATCACTCTTTTCTTTAAAAAAAAATAAATAAAAAAAAACTGTCCAGTCAGGGTATTAGTGACGAGTCTACCAGATCTCCATAACGTCTTGTTTGTACCCGATCTCTCCCTGATCTTCTTATGTCTCTTTCGTTACCGTTCTTATCATTTCGTGAAATAAAACCATCATCATCATCATCATCATCCGTACTGATATCCGCCTTCAACGCTATTTTCTTAAAGAACGAAGAGTTTCTTCTCATATAGTGTTTTCCTCTTTTAGCAACTATTTTCGAACCTTTAACAGTCACCACTGTGTAAGGATTGGCTTCAAATTTCGCTGAAAATTTGTTCTGCTTATTTTGCTTACAGATAACAGCATCGCCAACTTTTATTTCACTTTCTTTTACTTTTCTTTTCACATCTGCATAATCTTTCGATTTTTCCTTAGAAGTTTCATCGTTAACTCTCGCTTCATCGTGTCTGTCAACTGGGCAACTTTTTGTTGGCAACAGCGGTAATCTCCCTTTGACTATTCTGTTGAACAATAATTGTGCCGGTGGTACCTTGTGTGGCATGTGGCGCTGTACGATAGTCAGCAAGAAACGATACATTCTTGTTTGCACTTACGATTCTCTAAAACAGCAGTGCAAATGGCCTTCCGAGCGGTTTCATGAATGCCCTACACGGTGGCGTTTCTTGTGGCCATAATGGCGTAGATGTTGTATGTTTGATGCCTAATGACTTCATGTATGACGTGAATTCATCTCAAAGAACGGTGGTCCATTATCAGATTTGACTTCGTCAGGAATACAGTGTCTCGCGAATATCGCATCGAGTTTAGGGATAGTGGCCCTAGCTGAAGTTGTAGTCACGTGTTCAACTTCCGGATATGGCGAATACGTGTCTATAAACAACCACAGATATTGATCTTGGGCAAGGACCGTAAAAAGTCTATTTTCAATTCTTTCCATGGTCCTCCGGCAGTGGTGTGTGGTTGGAGTGGTTCTTGTGGATTTGTTGTCCCGTTGCTTGACAAGCAATGCACGTGTCAATCTCTTCCTTCACTAACTTCTCTATTTCTGGAAACCAGACATACTCACGCAACAGAGCTTTTGTCTTTGCGAGTCCTTGGTGTCTTCATGGGCTAGTTTAATAACCCGACTCTGGAGTTCTTGAGGTATGATTATTCGTGTGCCCCTAAGAAGAATGTGATTTTGGTGGTCAATTGTTATTTCTTCACTTATGCAACGAAATGGTTTTACGAGATCTGAACTCCATGAATTTGTTTTTTATAGCTGCACGTACCGCACGTAATTGTGTGTCGTTCTCCACAGCTGATTTTATTTCCTCAAGTGTTAAGGCAGGAAATAAAGCTTCTTGTGCAATGAAATTTACATATTCATCTGCAATGTTAGGATGAGAGTGTCTTGTTGGTAACGGATGGCGCGACATGAAATCGGCTGGATTTTCTTCTCCTTTCTTGTAGATTACTGAGAAGTCGTATTGTTGGAGTCTCAACATCCATCGTTCTATGCGAGCGCGAGGTTTAGAACACGGATTAGCATAAATTATTTCTAGAGGCTTGTGATCGGTATACAGAACAAACGGAGCGCCGTACAAGTAGATGTGAAAATACTCAATACCCCAGACAATAGCGAGAGCTTCTTTTTCAGTTGAGAATATCTTGTTTCTACATCTGTCAGTGATCTACTTGCATACGCGATAATCTTTGTTTCTTCCGACTGTGGTGCTCTTTGTGCTAAAATTGCCGACAAACCAACTGGACTGGCATCTACTAACACAATCGACTCTTTGTTTATATCGAAATAGCTGACAACTGGGCTGCTCGTTAACACAGCTTTCAATTTTTCATAGGCCTCTTGACATGGCTTGACCATTGAAAACGGTGTGTTCTTTTTAGTCAATTCACGCAATGGTGCAGTGATCGTTGCATATTCTGGTATAAATTGCGAGCAGTAGTTTGACATACCGAGGAGACTGCGCACTTCACTTGCTTTGTCGTGTTGGTGTATTTGCGAATGCATCAATTTTCTTGGGGTCTGGGCGCTTGCCATCTTTCGAAAACTGAAATCCGAAGAAATCAAGGTTTTTCTTGAGGAGCTTGCATTTTTCTAGATTGAGCGTGAGATTATTTTCGCTCATTCGCTTAAGACATGCTCTAGTGCTTGATTATGCTCATTTATATCTTTCCCAAAAATTATGACATCAATACTGCGATATTCTCACTCCTTGCAGTCCTTGTAAGCTGTCAGTAACATGTGTTGGAAGGTTTCTGCTGCACTGTTTGTGCCGTAATTTAACCTTTTATAATGAAATAGGCCCATGTGTGTCGTAAATGTTGTGATATTTCGGCTTTTAGGAGCCAGTTCTAGTTGATGATAGGCCTGTGTGAGATCTAATTTTGAAAATATAGTTGCGCCATTCAAGTCAATTGAAATATCTTTCACTGTCGGTATTGGGTGTCTTACGCGTTTAATTGCATTGTTCGCTGCTCTCATATCCACACATAATCGAATGTCTCCATTCTTTTTGGGTACACAAACTATTGGAGAAACCCAGTCTGTTTTCTCGTTCTCGGGAACCCTTTCAATGATATCTTGTGCAACCAATCTATCCAATTCAATTTGTACTTTGTTACGTAAATGAAATGGAATTTTGCGTTGTTTTGGTTTAGTGGAGCTTACAGCATAACAATAATCAGAGTCAGATGAATCGCCTTCTTCCTGGTGGATGGGGCGTACCTTCGGTTTTTGAGGCTTGACTGTTTCTGATTTGTTACTGCTAAAACAATACTTCGCAAAGTGATTGGATTTTCCACATTTATGGCAAATTTGGCCTTGTGCGGGGCAAGGTTTGTTTGTGTATGGAAGCTTCCCCCACAACTTCTGCAGTTTGGTTTTCTTTGGGGTGTTTTATATCTACCCCCCTGGACTTTCACAGCTTGAACATTGTCTGTCGTTTTCTCAATTTCCGCAGCTTGAAATGTACTCATCTCAGCACGTCTGCCTTCGAGCAATAGCTCGTTCAGTGTCAGTTTCGGGTCGCGGAGGGCCATTTTACGTAAACGAGAGGAACTACCCCGAATTACTATTTGTAGCATGATTTGAAAATCCATATCTTCTGTTGTAAATTCACAGCTTTGTGCCAAGGAACGTAGGCGGGTGTGAAATTTATCGATGGTCTCGTTTGGTTGTTGGGCGGCTTGGCGAAATTTATAAACTTCATA
>RQOL01000938.1:0-37652 GCA_013076295.1 Sanderia malayensis
AAACTTTATGCCCGAATCAACATATTCACACACATAACTCAAAATCTTTTCAAAAAGACGCCACAACTTTGAGCTCGAAGTTCACCAGGAATAAAAATTGTAGCAAGCTAAAACTCATATGAATTGTTAGTATAGTCTTACTTTAAAGATGTCTTCAGCCTGTTCTTCAACAGCAGGATCACCACATATACAAATTGAAAGCGCGGGTGAATCCAGTGAGATAGGTACTGGCATCATTTTGTAGACAGCGTCCAACACTTGAAACAAATCCTGCAACAAAAGACCAAGTTTAATAATACTTCAAGCAGCAATATTGCATTCGTAGCGACCTTCCATACAACGAACTAAGCATCTGCCTCCTTGTTGAACTATGTCACTGTACAATTTAACCTTCAACAATTGATGATACAATAGTGGACAAATATTTTTGGGACACTTGTAAAAACAAGAAAAGAAGCTATCAACCCGTAAATTTCTCTTCTTTTGGGCTTTATTGAACCCCCACTCACCCTCAAAGAATGTTATTCTCTCAACCAAACCCTTGTGATCATCGTGCAAAAGTAATTTTGTTGATATAAGATCAGATTGTTTACGAGACTGTATGAGACAACATTGTTAAGGGGGTTGAAGGGTAAGTACAAAGCTTGCAAAAGTGGCAAATGTACTTTTTAAGGAATATAAATTTATTGTGATATACTAATACACAACAACAACTGTAGCATCTTCACAACTGTCCCAGTACTTTTATCGCCCATTGAACCTCGGCTTAACTTAACAATGAAATATTCATAAAATAGAGGAGACTCAGTTGCAAAGTTTTGTACGAGGGAATGCTCGTGTATTCGCGTTACACGCGGGTACCTGCTTTGTCAAAACCCCATCGTTATCAAGATCGTACAATCGAAATGACCATTTCAGCTTCTCATCGAGGCTACCTCGCATTGAGCTGGACAAGCCCATGACGAAATCCTGTAAAAACAAATGGCAGAATTATTTGAAACATGCAATGAATGTTGAAATTATAGAAAGACTAGGGAAAGAATTGAGTTGATAATTATGAATTACTTCAAATGTTATCCGGCCATCATGGTCCGCATCGAAAGTGTTGAAGATGAATCCAGCATACACTGAAGAATCTGAAACGCAAACATCGTAATTTAATTGTTATTAGGAGGTAAACAATTTGAGACATATTAAGATAAGAAACAGAGTAAAAATGTAGATAAATCTTAAATAATAATAGATATTACCGCCATGTGGAAATAGCTCCGAGTAAATCTTTTTTAAATGCTCCCAGTCGACAAAGCCAGTTGGGCAATCCTAAGAATGAAAACGAAAAACAATTTTCCAACAACAGTTTCACTCAACTTGCAGCCCTGGACAAGAGTCCAGTAGAAAGCAACCAATAAGTGAAAACAATTAAGAAATGTCTACAGCTTTAATGCAGTTTACAAGGGACTTTAAATCAGAGAACGTTAGCTAATTGTCTGCTAGCGCTCTAGCGCCACAACAGGACGGACATTAATAACATTTTTATTGTGCATGGAAATTTTTAGTGCTTCTACATTTTTCTAACGTATTTCTCAATAAATAACAAACAAAAAAGTAATTGAAAAAAATAAAGATGAATAAATAAATAAATGCTCACGTTTTTAAAACCTCTGTACATCTGTTGCAGTTCATATCTTGTGAACTTTGTAGCAAGAACAAGGTCGTCCAAACTTTTTAGAACGGGACGAAAGGGCAGGCTAGCCTTGCGAATATCTACGAACAAACTCATCTAATATCTATCATTAGATACAAAACAATTAATCTAGGGACACTTCATTCAGAAAGTGGAACAAAGGGGTCATTAAACCAATTTTAAAAACTACAAAACTAATGATTATGTCTAAAGTGAATTTTATGGGACTTTCATGGCTTCATTTACTATATTTTGTCAAGCTGGTACCACCAAGTAAAGACCATAACCATAACTTTATAGCAATACATCTTGAACCAAATCCAACAAACATCCGTTCTGCTCTTACCTACTTATTTTGAGTCATTTAATGACTCAAGACTATCACTTGAATCTAGCGACCTTAACATAACCTTAGGCAAAATTCTACAGTCACATTAAAAGCAAGCGTCTAGTTTTGGAACTATGGATCACATTTTCTGGAATGTTCCAATTTTTTTCGATATTTTTGTTCACCATAGGTTCCTAAACAGAACAAAAAAAATCCGGTCTTTCTAACATAAATACTTGAAGCGCAAACCACAAATCTAGCGTCCTTAACACTACCTCAGGCAAAATGTTACAGTCAGATGATGAACAGTGTCTTAGTTCCTGGACTGTGGCCCAAATTTTCTAAAAATATTGAAATTTGTTTCGATACTCCCCTCCACCCAATGTCACTGCACAGAAAAGGTTGTCTGGTCTTTCCACCATAAATACCTGAAACGCAAACCTTGAATCTAGCGATTTCAACATTGATTGATGCAAAAATCTGTCATCAATTGATGACCAAGCTTCTAATACTCCGACTGGATGCCAAATTTTCTAAAAACTGCCAAGAAACTCTTCGTACCATAAATAGGGTGAATGCTAAGAAACTTTGGTACGACGATTTTGCATAGTTCCTTATAACAATCGGTGTATTACATGCATAGAATTTCTAAACAACTTACCCGGAATTGGAGGTCCCGAAGTTGCACTTTTGATACTTTCATTTCTCGAAACTTTCCTTCTGAAATCTGCAACAAAGTGCAAAATATATGTTTACTTTCCGTGGCAACTGCAGTATTTTAAACCCGAACTCTTAAATAGCAATGGCGTACAGCAAGAACTCATAACATTACATTGGCTACCAAATGTATATCTACCACAACTGATAATATTTTTGTTTATGGCTACACTGTCCTGATTTGATAGCATATATAGTCCTTAGTGATTGAAAGCATATGCAACGTACATTTGAACACTTTGTTCAGCCTTGTTTGTGGTGGATAAGTGGACTTTTCATCAAAATAGGCATTTCTGCTTCTTCTAATTGGCATAGTCGAGTCATTAGAAGCTGAACTGCATTCGCTCATAGCTACATCTTCTGATGTCAACATATTCCAATCGCTCTCGACTCTACCTCTCTCTCCTGGCGATCAAGAACGAAACGAAGTTATCATAAGATTCAACAGAAAGAAATCATAATAATAATACAGTTATTACTGGATACTGTTGTTTACGAGAAAATTCGCTGATCAAATGAAAAAATGTGGTTTTATTTAACCTTTACGACCTCAATTTAAGCAGCTCGAGGTGAGAATTTGCTTCTTTCAACTTGGTTTTTAGCCACAAAGTTCTGCACTGGCAATGAAAATTTGACAAAACACCCAGGGTAAAACCAAAAAAATTGAAAAGAAAAATCCAATTGCCAAAATTTACTAAGTTTGATGCATTAATAATTTATTTGAGGCTTATATAATTCCACCGATGATAAATGTTGAAACGTCCAAACTAATATTTTTCATAAGAAGCCGTTTATAAGAAACCAGAATACTCAAAAATCAGAAGCAAAATACTTAAAGAAACTGATTTAACTTTAAAAATATGCATAAATCAAGAATTCATATCCTTTCATTGAAAACTTTGGCAAGTTCGTGTAAAATTTACAAAACTGATGTTACTGTTTTGTTGACGTGATGATTTTGTTATTGTTTTGTTTATCGTTTCACTGATATCTTTGAAAATGCAAAAAGTTCCTTACAAACGTCTGAGCTCCGAAATTTTCTGATGGCTTAAAAAACTGGAGTAATTATCAAGGTTGGCTTTGCTTCAGAAATTTTTAAACTTTAAAGTACCTGTGTTTGCACAAGTTTAGTACATAACGCTGGGTCACAATGAAATTAATTAAATGACTGTTATAGATTAGCCATAATCCTGGAATTATCTTCACCGAAAAGACGTTATCTTGTTAATCTCAAATTGAAGCAAGATAGTAAACTTCTAGTTACGAGAAGTTTAGAGAAAATTGGTGTATATCTATGAGATATATAGAGGCACTTGAGATTGTGGTCGATCGCGTAGAAAATGAAAAGATTTGGATGATTTAGAAGCAAATGACATTATGCTTGGAAACTCATTGTATATTCATAAATTTGCATGCTACAAAGACAAACAAATGCATTGTCTGGAAGTATTTCAGCTCAAAATGCCTGCAATTCTTTATAAAATGTACATAGTTTATCTGTCTAGAGACTTTGAGGCTTGACCAGCAATAACATGTTTTATGGTTCTAACTTTCAAGCAGCTAAAGTGTTGAAAAAGTTCTCCCGAAACGTCAAACTCATAACACTCATGTTCACGACTTGATAAACTTCTATTCTTGTTATGACAATCATTGAACAGACAAAAACACCAACATATTCACAATTAAAGCATTGGATTCAGTATTGCATATGCAAATGTTAGTCAGGCAATAATTTTTCTGCAAGATTTAGATAAACAGGTTGAATACAATAAGAGCATACCTACCAGAAGGAACTTTGCTGCCATGTTGTCCCATGCCTAATTGCGGTAAAATATGACTAGAAAAAAGAACTCCATTTGAAACTCGTTTATCGTTATATAACGAGTATATATCTAAATATGTAAAGTTGAATAAATCATTCATTTTCGAGTAAAAATCTAGTTGAACCAATCTGCCATATTGCCACAGATGTAACCACAATGAATAAACTCGTATTGAAAAAATCGAATGGCTACCTAAAATGTTATCAACGAAGTACGAGGTCAAATATTTTGTTTTTCCATTAATCTTCTTATTGCTTCTTTTCGTAACTCTTTTCTACAACAAACGTTCGCTGTGAGGTAGCAAAGCAAACACAGGTACATAGATAAATTCTCTTTGCAAGAAGATAAGCGGAGGCTAAATTTGAGCAAGTGGTTATCGCAACCAAGCCAAAATGCTCAAAGCTGGAGCCATTACACTTGGGATAGTGAATAATATTTGTATGTGAAGAGAGAAATGCAGTTTTCAGTCTAGAATCAAAGAAAAATAGATTTGAAATATGATAAATGAGTTTCACCTGCGTGGTCATCTTCCTGTGGTGTTTATACCTGCATTAACAACGAATTCTACCACTTTAAATAATTAGAATAGTCTGTGGGTATTTGAAAAGAACAATGTCACGACAGTTTTTGTTGAATGAAAAGTAAACAGAAAGCTTCAAATGCGAGTTGGTGGTTCTATTTTTTGAATTGGAAAATGATAAACAATGCATTCACAAGTTTTAAAACTCGAGATTATGGTCTGTGGGCTGCTAACAATGCTAGTGCCTAACATTATTAGCAGGTTGGAAAAACTCTATACAATCTTGAAAACGAAATAAAACCTCTTTTGCGATTCAATATTCAATGTTTTGATACAAATGTAGATTGGACTAATGGCTTCCCTACTTTATCAGTAATTCAAAGACGCAAGCTTCATTTTATTTGGGTTTAGTTCTAATTGAAAAACATTAAAATTAAGTCTATTATGTCCTATTCATTGTATTTTGCAAACATTTTGGAACTTGTGCAAATTTTTCATAATGAACCTTATGGAAAAATGCATTCGCCTGCAAACAAAATGATCCAAGATGTTGAAAATAAGTCATGATAATTAAGTGAATAAAAAATGCTCTTCGTAATAAATTTCTAATTTAATCCTTTTGCAATTCAGTCAACCATATACATTTGCATGTCAACCACCAAAAAAATACCAGCTGTCTTTTTGCGTATAAATATTACAATAGCCCATTTCATAATAACATGACAGTTGATTGGAAAATGAGTTTAATTCTCTCAATGAAGTTCTCTCAATGAAGTTTCGGAATGAAACATAACATTTCAAAATCTACGCGTCAGTTGTCTAAAAATGAAATATTTCTATTTTCTTTGCAGGCGACAACTTCTGTCTTAAATCTGAGCACTTTTCAGGATTTAATACTTAATTATACAGCTTTGCATGATTTGTAGACCAAATTTCAGTAAAATACAATATTCTACATATATTCCAGAGCATCAAAATGATATTGCAACAGAATTGCAAACAGCCGTCAATACGAATGTTAAGTAAAATAAAACTTTTCAATTGTTGCTAAATGCACCACAGTCTGCAACGAAACTTGAATTTCCTGGCATCTACCATAAACACGGGAAAATTTACGCATTTAATACTCACCAGAATAAATGATAATATTGCAAAGAAGCCAAAATCATTGACCAACCACTCGTTTTCTTCCAGAAAAATAAAAAAAAACAAAGAAGATTCATGTAACACCAATAGTTATAACAAATGAATATATATTTACAAATATATAAAGAAGGAAATTAGAAATGATAAGGAAAAAACTAATAATCATAATTAAGTCAGGAGATTTACAGCAAATTTATTAATAGAAGAATCAGTAAGTACCGTAAATCCTCGAATAAGCCCCCATCCTGATAATCATTTGCAAGGATATTGAGCCCAAGTTTCCAGACATTGATGTTGTTTAGTGAATGTATTGCAAATAGCAGCAAGTTTAAACCAATAACTTTATTGATTGGCTGCATCGTGTAGCTTTTATTTTGCTTAATATTAAACAATAATCCAGCTAAAATTTCGCTTTTGCAAATAAGCCCCGGGGGCTTATTCGAGGATTTACGGTAGTTGTAAACGAAACTAGGCCTGCAGGAGAAATTTTGAAAACTTCGCCTGAGCTAAACAAAAAACTAAAACGAAAGATTTATGAAAGAATGTGAGTGTCTGTGCCAGCAAAACACGTTTCATACTTTCATAAAACTATTGCAAGCTAAGGGGTATTAAAATGACAACAAAGTTATTGATTATAATATCATTATAATCAAAAACTAAAAATGCAATTATTAGCTAAGGGACACATAAGGGTAACAATGTAGCAACTTGTTCAAGTATTTAGAACGATCATGAACTTGCAGACCTTAAATTTGCCTGAAAAGCTTAGAAAAGGGTAACAAAAATAATAAGGTAAAGAAGATTCATATAAGGGAAGAGTAATGTATGAAAAAATAGTAAAATGTTTCGAGAGGAGAACGTGGGATTAATATCGCAAACCAGTTCTCATTCTGTTGTTCCCTTCACTCCACGACTTTGATCGTTTTGCAAAATGTCTCAAATCTTTTGCATGGTTCTCGTCAACCATTTTCAAATACTCGCGGGGCTCACACATTTCCTGAGAAAAATTCTCAACAAATTATACAAAAAGCATCAGGTTAGTTTCAGCAAGAAGCATACGGTTCACAGGTGATTATAACAGAAATAGTTGCATAATGCATAGAGGATACAAGCAGAAGCAAATACCTTGCATTTTTCAAAGAATGCTTTGTAGCCACCTTCCAGGTAATACAATTCGGGGTAGTAAAGACGAGGGTAACAATTCGTATGAATATCTCTGTCTTTATTTCTCAAAAAGCGACTCCTAAAACAATCAAATGAAACCAATAATTGAATAGTAATCTTTAGAAACATCACAAATCACAAAGCATCCTAGACAAAGAATGGTTCCACTGAATGGAACAAGGAGCTATCCAGATGCAGATTCAGACTCACAAAGATGGAGCTCGTTTTGACGAGAATTCACAATGAAAAATGATGATATTTCTCTTCTCTGACTTTGCCAGGGGCTTCTTCAAGAAGTGCTCAATTATATCCTCTTTAGTGTAGATATTAATAGCACCCTGCATAAAATCGATAGACAATATATCAGAAGCATTGCATAGCAAACACAGTGCTCTTTATCATACCATAAATTCTATTTTAGCCCCCCTATTATCCCATCAACCCCCCTTCCAGAAGCAAACATTATCAAACCCCTCCTCCCCAGTTAGCAATTAATGACGATGAAGATATTATTGATGTAGAAGCCTGATATTCAAACTTTCAATTTTCCACATGGAAAAAAACTGAAAAATTTCTGACATCGCAAAAACATATTTAGCCCCTCTCTCAATTAACATCCCCTCCTTCAAAGTAATTGAAGACAATAAGCCCTCGGGGCGGCCAAAAGAGAATTTAAAGTGCTAATGCAACGAATTTTTACATAGTGTTTTTATTTCAAAAATCTATAGATTTCAACGCACTGATTAACGTGGCGCAAATAAAATTTGCAAATTATGTATACTTTTTTCGCTATTAACCTTCAAAGTAGGCAATTTTGACCTTTTTCGTGCGAAAACTGAACATCACTGTGATGTCATCAAACGTCGCGTCTGCAACGTCAAGCAGGCTTCCTTCTATTGAAATTCGACATGGCGAGCTGTGAGCGAGCACACACATGACGGGTATCTCGTCTCGGGAGCAAATAAATCATAAAACTATTTACATGTCGTCATAACGGAGACAATTGTACGATTACTCAGTGTTGCGAAAAAGTATCGTTTCATAATGTTGCTGATAGTATTTCAAAACCAATCAAACAGAACAAGGTCTTTTTAAGGAGTTCAGGAGACAGACATCATTCGCACCCACCGACTAGGAGAGCAGGATTTTATTCATTATAGCGCTCATTTTTGCTTTGAAGTAAAGAGAGATATTGGGAAAGAATTAAAGATGAGATTAAAGCTAAAATCAAAGCTATTCCTGCAATAGATGCAGTAAACAAGCTCGTAAACCAACCCGTGTGACTCTCAGCTTTACTCGGGCCTAAGCACTCCTCGCCCGGAGTGGTTAGGCCCGAGCCAACCAAAACAAATGTCAAAAGATTTAGCTTTTTGGGGTGATATCGAAGGAATTTTAATTTCCGAAGTTTCTAAAAATAATTCAATGTCTGCAATTTTGAGCTAAAATAAGTTATTACAAAAAATAAGACCTGGGATAAGCCAAACCAGGGCTACGTGTCGTTCCACAGCAACTCGAAGCAACAATGGCGACGCGGGATGACGTCACATTTTTTGGAGGTATCCATTTTCAAACTTAAATTGTGTCTCTAACGTTAAACAAAATGACACCAATTTTTTTCAAAACGACGGCTAAAAGATTCGCCCTTATGTTGGTTCAGCCGGAGCTCAAATATCCCCACCCTGAGTGGAGCTATTAAAAAAAAACCAAACGACGTTCGAAAAAACCCATTGACTTCCATTGCGAGAAATAATATGGGTCATCACTGTGACGTCACAGCGTTGCAATATTTTTCGCAAAAGGTGGCCTGATTCAAGGTGAAATTAAAGTAACTTATACTTGTCAGATGCACGTCAAAATTGCATCAAACTGATCAGTACATCTTTGGCTTTCATTTAAAATAAAAAAATCGATATGTCAAATTTCGTTGCATTAGCACTTTAAGGTGGTAGCATATAGATTGAGTGTAAGCCTACCTTGATATGACCGCCATTGTACTCGTATGGATAGCGACAATCAACAACAACCACTTGGCCAACAGTGCCACTGTATTTCTCATTCAACACAGCATTCAACTGCAAAATAATCATGAAACCATCACCCAGGGTAGATTTTAACATTCACAAGCTCCTCAAGGGACAGGGTGTTTTAAGTGGGTTATACCGGGCAGTTCAATCAATGAGAAGATTCATTAGCTGGAGATTCCCTTGTAATAGATTGGAAATTCCCTGTCGTTAGCTGGAGATTCCCTTGTAATAAATTAGAAATTCCCTGTCGCTATCTGGAAATTCCCTCGTAATAAATTGGAGATTCCCTTGCACTGGTCGACACTTACTGTTTCGGGTGAGATCGACTTTAGATCCCGGTGCTGTCTCTCCTCAAGCACGGGTAAGCAGCATGGCTAAAACAGAGCAGTCACGTATCAGCAAGGCACCAAACAAAAGGCCACACACTAAAAACAGATTCATCCTAAACATTTTTCTGTAAATTTTTCTTTAAACTCCTGAAGCCATGTTTTAACTTTATTTTAAAAGCGGGCCCTGTTGTGGAGAATTCATCTCTCCGTAAATAAAACATAATAAACTATATACTTTAATAAACACTGACTTTAATAAATGCTGCATATTATTATAATTATTGAAAATCAATTTTTTTTCATAAATACCTTTGACTTATCCCCAATCAAATTAGAATCCTCCAAAGCAGCTACAAAACAGAGTAGATAAAGTTTACCAATTGCTAATCCAAATAATATGAAAGAGGTAATCGGTAAAGAGATTTAGACGTCGGATCAATCTGGATTAATCTGGATACAACAGTGTTACTTACCAAAGGCTTTAAAACTGTCTTCTTTACTCGGTTCGCCACCATCAACAGACCATGATCTTGCAAGGCGAGATGGTGAAGGATTATGCTGTCATTGTAAATGAAATCAGTAAGGCAATCAGCTATAACATGCGATGGTCTTTACGGCATACAAGAGTGTAGTACAGTAAAAACCCGCAAATAAGAACCAATGTATTAACAACCTTCAGGGTGATTTTGTTGCTCAAAACAATAGACGAAACAATAGCCTATTGTCTTGGAACAATAGGCTGGAAGGAAAGCTTACAGGTTCTTATATGCGGGATTTTACTGTATAGAGATGAAACATATTAATTTACCTGTTTTAATAAAGGTGATTTGAATTGATCGTCGGTATTGAATAATGACTGACTTCTATATCTGAAAAATGAATATACTCAAAGTGTATGTATAGATGCGTAATATCTACACTGGCATCACAGTGCTCGATGTACAGAAGTACAGAGCAATAATAGAGTAGAAGTAAGAAAGTAGACTTAGTTCTTTGTTACTCCGAGTTTCATGCTTGCGCATTCATCAGACAGACTAAACTACCACTCTATACTCAAAGTGTATGTATTTCAAAATATATAAAGACGATATCAGATGTCTGTTCAGGAATGTGTGGATATGTGGAGGATATACTTGAAGGAGTCGCAGTTGTCAGGTTCTTGAATATTCTTACCTGCTACGTTTGCTTGAGACAGGACTGAAGTCTCTCTGCGAATCGGTACGCTGCAACAAATTACAGCGCACAAAATAGACACCAAATACTCATTTATAAAAACAAGCAGACTTGACAAAGTGCTTAACGAATAAAAGTGTAATAATAAAAGAAGAAAAACGAATAACGAATAAAATAAAAGAAGCGAACCACAATTGAAGTCTTGACAAACACAATTGAAAAAAGACTGTTCGATCAAGAGTTCTGGTGATGGAAAAAAAGAAGAAGAGTTTGATAATGGCAGACTTCACGACTTACTTTGACTGAAAAAGACACGGATCTTTTTTGTACTTTACGAATCAATAATGAAGGTCGCTTGAAAACAGTGTCTTCAAATACTTTATCTTCTAACGGTTTCTATAATAAATAATCAGATCATTTAATGGTGAAAACATTCACAAGAACAAACCAACGATCAACGACCTTTAGGTGTAAAAGCGTCCATTGAAGCTTGATTCAAATGAGAGAATCTGTGCACAGTAAACCTACGTTTTCGTAAATGATATTTTCTTTGTCCGTCAACTGGCAGAAATTTTCCTTGTCATGCTCAGAGACACTTCTCGAAAGAGTTCTCGTCTACAAAAACAAAAGTAATGCGACGTTAATCAACACAAAGTAATAATCATAAAAACTTCTAAACAAAAACAAACGACTCTTCCAGTCTACTTTCTCCCACCTTTGGTTTGACGTATTCTTTGTTAATGATTGTTCCACCAAGGAGTCCAGAGAATCCAACAGGAAGAGAGGGGCTGTTACCATGATTACTATTATTATTACTGCTACTGCCATTTGATCTGTCATCTTCAATGAAATCAAAACCATCCGTCTTCGTAGAGGAATTGCTATCTTCATCCAAGTCTTCAAAATATTTTTCCAACGAATCCTGAAATATCAAACAAAGATTTGAGCCTACATTGGACCTGAACCCATGATCCTCAAAAAACAAAGATGTCTTTGTGCATACAATAGCAAAATGAACACGTACATTACAGCGATATTACTATAAAAACGCACAAAAGACACTACATTGGCAGTATCTCTGAGTTTCATGCCCAATCAGAAAATTCACTCTGCCTACCATGGTATAGAGCACTATATTTGCCGACAAAGACATTTCGCTACACTCTTATAACAACAATAGGAACAATACAATATCAATGTGAATAGCATGCTACTACTTACCAGCACAGGTGGAGCGGAAGCAGATCTGTTCAGTATATCATTCGACATGTCTGTTGCACATTTGAGATCTTCTGGTAAACCAAAAGCATTTAGTTCTGTACTTAAACCTTTCTCTTCTCCACTGTTTGGACTTAATTTTGTCTTCTTCCCAGGTGACTTCTCATCATCCGACAATTTGAAAACCAGGGGCTCAAATGCACTGCTTGCTGTCTAAATAAAGAAATAATATTCAGTTTAGACATTTTAACGTTTACCATTGCGCTATCCAGTCACACTTATATATATGTGGTAAGTTCTAGTCCATAGAAGTTGCGTGACGTGACAATCCTGCGCAGCACCCAGTAAGATGCTGCTGCGCATATTGACCACCATTATGGATTACAGCTCCTCCGCAGGTCCTCCTATCATCTATGTAACTTCAACGACCTATGGCTCATCTATCCATAATATCATTACGTCATGTGCGCTCCTGCGCAGCATTGAGTAACTTTGTGCATTGAGTCTGTTGCTAAGAAACTGTTGCTAAGAGTGGGGTCCAAGCGCATATACAGGAGAGCAAGAGTGCAAACAACATCTTTTCTGTTATTGCTGTTATGAATTATAGACATATTACAGCATGAAGCTCACTACAGTTTTTCTATAAATTCTCTGATAATCAGGAAGACAAAACTCTTTAATTCTAAGACCACAAAGTGTTGCTAAAGCCAAACTTAAATAGGCCCTGTATGACTGCTGTAATGCAAACATTGTGACTTATAATGTGACTTATAATAAATTTCATTAATGGTTGTTACTTATAATGAACCACATAAAATCACCAGAATCCCTACCTGCATTGAATTACATCTTCTGAGAGCTGCTTGCCTAAAAATTGCAACAAAATAAAATAAAACAAACTATCATTAAGAACAATGAAAACCAAATTGGCTCAAACTCAGTTGCAAAGTATTGATCAACTTTAAGCAATTAACCACCTTCTCAAACCATTGTTTGAAGACTGTTTTGTTTTAGCCCTAATAAGATATAAGTATATCAGTTACAAGAAAAATATCAACACATTTACTAAATAAATATATGTAAAAAAAATTGAAAAAAATGAATTTGCTTCCAGTGCAACTTACCTTACACTCATAAACATGGGTGACTCTGGAACATCTCCATCAAGGAATATACCTAGCAAATTATGAAATTCAAGTTCATTCTAGATGGGGGATGATTTGGCATTTGGGGGAACAATAAGCCTTTGTTCTATAACAATAGACAGAGGAATAGAATTTGATTGTCCTGGATTGTAAAACAATCACATATCCTTATTCAAACACTGACCATGTGCTAATTTCAAATACAGCTGGGGAGGGGGAGTAGTATTTGCAGCGAAGACCACAGTTAGCCCACCGCGACCGCACCGCAATTAATATAAAGCCCCGAGTGTGGTGGTGGTCACAGTTTGAGGGTCTAAAATTTTAAAGTTAATGAATTACTATATCCAATATTCCTATGAATTTCACCTGATTCAACCGAGTCTGTCCTTGACTGTGACTTTATCGGCGTCGGTGTATTTCCAATATCAGACAATGATAACCTCCTTCTTGGGGTCGATGAATAACTAAAGCGAAACGGGAAAAAACTAAAACAACGTGGTCGACATTTTTGACAATCCTAACAAAGGCCGATCCCCGCATCTTATCGATTCATTTCCACCTCGCAAAAGCTAAATTTTTATTTAAATAAAAATCTAAGCTACATTCTACCTTTTGCAATTCTCTTGAAAGTTAATAGCCAGCTCTGTCATCGGCGAGAATACTGTTTGCTCGCTCGTCTTCAAGCTGGACATCTCGGAGTTCAACAAAGAGAGAGTGTTGGGCCTACGAATCTTGTCAACCATTTTCAAGATACAGCAACACTCCAATACCGTAAATAAGAGTTAAACATGCACAGCTAAGATAAAATCTTGCAGCTGAACTGTCTTCACGCATCAAAGTTCCCCCTTGCAAACAGATTTTAAAATGCAAAGGGAAATACTTGGCAGCCACAGTTTGTGAGCGTTATTCTTAATACTGCCGCCATGTTTCAAATGAATATCCAATCAGAGGAACCCGCGCACAATACGCAGGAATTCCGCGTTCTCTAGAGATTTTAAATTTTAAATTAAAATTTAATTCAAATTCTTTTTCTTTTCCCAATCGGTTTCTAAAGCTCGCATTGTCCTTGATAAAATAAACTCACAAAAATAGACAAATTGATTGGAATATCAAAATAATAACCAGCATCATATAAATATAATTAAAGTTAAACAATACACAAAATAAAAATATAAAAAAGCAATAATCAGTCATCCTCATCATTATCTGATATGCCAAAGGTATCTGCTTCAAGAGTTTGCTCTGATATTCCAAAATTATTTGACTTAATTCTTATTACAGAAGCTAAATCAGGAATGAAGCTGTTTAATGGACCACTGGTCCCAAATTTATGTTCCTTCTTAGAGGAGCATTCCTTGTCATAACAATCATCATCATTAGAGTTATTACAACCTTCATCATAAAACTCTCCCTTCTCCAAAACCTGAAAATAATTCTGATTTTCCTTTGGCTTAACATTTAATTCTTCACTAGAGTCCTGAAATTCTTCTTCATTTTTGATATCCAATTCTGTTTTCAACAAATCAAAGGAAACAAGACCTACAGGCGACTTTTTCAATGCAAAAATAGCCTTCAATTCGTTCATAAGGCGTTTACTTTCTCTTGCCTCTTGTCTTTGCTTCAACTCATTCTCTAAGGATGTATCATCAAAAACAACTGTCCTGGAATCAACAACAGGCTCACTAGTTCCTTCAAGGTAAACATCACCATCTGGTTGTCTGATATTCGACATCTCCGGCAACAAGAAATCATCTTGTCCGACATCCTCCAAATTTGATATTTTCTCATCCTTCCTAACAGGCTTCCACAGCCTAAGTTCAAGATCCTCAACACAATCCTTTGCACTGTTTATACCGTGTCTGAATGCAGCAGTCAATTCCCTGAAACTATCAATTTCACAATCTTCCAACGAAACATGTTCACCATTTAAATCCTTGTTTGTCTGTGTGAATTTACTTTTGAGATAATCTTCTATTGCACCAAGCCTGTCCAAAGACGACTTCAGGTGAAGAGTGGCACTATCGATCCTTGTCATTAATTGTGCAACATCTCCATTACCTGAATTGATAAGGGATTGCTTCGTTATTCTCCTAACTTTAAATTCATTCTCCTTGGTAAAGTCGCAATTTGTTTTGATATCTTTAATAATCACGTCAAGAGCAGATAATTCCTTGTCAAAGGTTTTTGCTAACTTCACAATGAACGAAAGTATAATATCCGGGCAATTCTTCCTTTGAAAAGAAGTTGGATTCAGAGTGATAGCCATCATCTCGACGATTTCAATCAACTGTGCTTTGCTAAGGCAGGCAAGGCTTTTCAAAACATCCATGCTAACAAACTCATCAGCATCAAATTTAATAATCTCTAATGATGATTTGATTTCTGATAGCGTAATATTTGATATACCCCGTTCTTTGTACATCAACTTCATTTCAGTTGGCACACTTTTAACCACTAACTCTGTAGCATTCTTCAATATTTCAAAACTTTTCAACATTCCATCAAGCAAAAATCTTCTCAAAACGATGCACATTCCTCTTTTCTGCCCTCCACTTTTCAGCTGGGGTAAATTCGGATGATAAAATGTGCGGCCCATTGCAACCACTTCAAACTCTCGAATCACCAAAATAGATTTATCTACGCACAGGCAAAATTCGTCTGAGTTTTTAAGGAATTTGGTTACAGCTTCCACAGCGCACTTACAAATGGCACGTACTTCGGATAGAGAATGCTTCTCCCATAAATAATAAATAAAAAAAACAGCTAGAAGTGCAAAAAAAAGAGTGAGTAGCAGGTCAGTAACAAGTGATAAATTCCACGTGCAGTTCCAAACTACAAAAACAAAAATTAAAATCAACTGTGTGTTACTATTCCCGAGACTCAAATTCTCTTTTTCGATCTTACAATTCTCCTCTGCCATTTCAGTAATGCTAGCGTCTTCCAGAAACATTGAATTGTGTAACTGCTCCAAAATATCCTTTCTGCATTCAGAAACGAACCTTTCTTTGCGTTGGCTATCACCGAACAACTCAAATACAGAACACCAGGCCTTTTGGAAGTAGTGAGCAGATGCAGAGGGCCACGAAAAAATAGGCCTAACGCCTTCTCCAGCCACTTGCAAATCAACATTGCGCAGTGATTGCTCAGATTTTAAAGTTGACAGTGAGCTAGATGGAAAGGATGAAAAATCTTCTTCACCAATTTCATGTAAATATTGAGCCAATGGAGACCCTGCAAGGATCACTTCTTCATCTTCTTCGTCAAGAAAGTCTCCTTCACAAGCCATTTCCACAGCCCAGCCATTAAAGCAACTGTTGTTACGTCATATACGCTCCTGTGCAATACCAATAATCACGCTACTGCGCAATGTCACTACCTTTCGGCTCCGCTAACCCTAACCATTGAACTCTATATAAGAACTCTGGAACGATAACTCTATTTAGCTCGAGTGTGTCACAAAATGGCTGCCGCTGTACGTACAGCCGAAAAAACAAATCATCGTATTTCTCATCAGTTATATCATTATTAGCTGCCAAAATGTACAGGATCATTTAATATACTTATTTATTTCTTAGAAATAAAAAAAAATTCATCGCTACACGCTTTTAATGTATTTTACGGGCAATTTTCTATTTTAGAAATTCTCTAAAAAACAACGTTTTCATAAATTTTTCAAGAATGGGCAAACTCAGAAGCCAGCCAATTAAATATAACCTGCAAATAACAATTCTACAACTTTTGAAATCCCATGTAGCTATGTATCTCATAAAATAAACGTGTAAGATTACTTCAAATAATTTGGACGATGAGCTTAGGCCAAAAATCGCCACTGCAAAAAGTCTTGTAGCGTTGACATTTCTCCACAAAGTTGTAAGTCATATATGTAAAACTTTCGATAACATATTTCTCCAAATGATAACTTCAAATTTCTTGAGTGAAACTCCACAATTCCTGGCAGAAAATAACAAATTTGCTTGTTGATGGTGGTGTACGTGTACGTTAACCTGACAACACTTCTTGTACGTCTGCTGCACGTACAGCCTCCCTCCCACTCACCTAAGTGTATAAAGCGGTAAATTCAACTTGCCGAAAATGGGGAGTAAACAAAATGTATATCTATGTACATCTATTATTTATTACTATTAATATGATCAGGTAATTGTTAAAAGGCCTACACAGATAAAAGTGTGGTAAATTCCTCGCAAATGAAATAACAACAACGTGAAATTCTTCGTGAAATACCACACTTCTAATGAAACTTTACAGTCATAGAAATGCTGTTATTTTATTGTGAAATACCCCGGTGAAATGCTACATTTAACGGGGAGTTTCTCGGGAGTGTGGTATTGCACCCTTGATAAAATACCACGCGTCATTATTGCTGCTGTGTACGATTATACGCTGCATTTTACGAGTCATTTCCTGTGGTATTTCTCAGCGTTTTACTTAGGCCGAAGTTGCCGCCACTGCAAAATAGCCTTTTTACAAGGATCTCCTTCCTTAACATTATTATTTCTAAATCGGAAACGATAAAATAAATCTTACCATCACATGATTCCTTTATTTTGTTGAGGTAAAAATATCGACTTTGATGAAAATGAAATAAATCCGTAAAAAAATAGCTGCAGCGCGATAGGTCTCCATTATAATTTCCAGTTTTTATACGTACAATGCGCGCGCATCAAATTCAAAAAGTGACACACTCACGGGCAGCCGAGAACAATAGAGTTATCGTTCCAGAGTTCTTATATAGAGTTCAATGACCCTAACCCTAAGCCTAACCCTAAGGCCAATGCCCCAGCCACTATGGATACCCATACGTCATATACGCTCCTGCGCAGTACCAATGAATAAGCTACTGCGCATTCTCACCGCCTTTCGGCTCCACTAACCCTAACCCTAACCCTAAGCCTAACCCTAAGGCCAATGCCCCAGCCACTATGGATACCCATACGTCATATACGCTCCTGCACAGTACCAATAAATACGCTACTGCGCATTCTCACCACCTTTCGGCTCCACTAACCCTAACCCTAACCCTAACCCTAAGCCTAAAGCCAATGCCGCAGCCACTGTGGATACCCATACGTCATATAGGCTCCTGCGCAATACCAATTATCACGCTACTGCGCATTCTCGCCACCTTTCGGCTCCACTAACCCTAACCCTAACCTCCCTAACCCTAAGGCCAATGCCGCAGCCACTGTGGATACCCAAACGTCATATAGACTCCTGCGCAGTACCAATAAATACGCTACTGCGCATTCTCACCACCTTTCGGCTCCACTAACCCTAACCCTAACCCTTAGCCTAACCCTAAGGCCAATGCCCCAGCCACTATGGATACCCATACGTCATATACGCTCCTGCGCAGTACCAATGAATAAGCTACTGCGCATTCTCACCACCTTTCGGCTCCACTAACCCTAACCCTAACCCTTAGCCTAACCCTAAGGCCAATGCCTCAGCCACTGTGGATACCCATACATCATATACGCTCTTGCACAGTACCAATAAATACGCTACTGCGCATTCTCACCACCTTTCGGCTCCACTAACCCTAACCCTAACCCTAAGCCTAACCCTAAGGCCAATGCCCCAGCCACTATGGATACCCATACGTCATATACGCTCCTGCGCAGTACCAATGAATAAGCTACTGCGCATTCTCACCGCCTTTCGGCTCCACTAACCCTAACCCTAACCCTAAGCCTAACCCTAAGGCCAATGCCCCAGCCACTATGGATACCCATACGTCATATACGCTCCTGCACAGTACCAATAAATACGCTACTGCGCATTCTCACCACCTTTCGGCTCCACTAACCCTAACCCTAACCCTAACCCTAAGCCTAAAGCCAATGCCGCAGCCACTGTGGATACCCATACGTCATATAGGCTCCTGCGCAATACCAATTATCACGCTACTGCGCATTCTCGCCACCTTTCGGCTCCACTAACCCTAACCCTAACCTCCCTAACCCTAAGGCCAATGCCGCAGCCACTGTGGATACCCAAACGTCATATAGACTCCTGCGCAGTACCAATAAATACGCTACTGCGCATTCTCACCACCTTTCGGCTCCACTAACCCTAACCCTAACCCTTAGCCTAACCCTAAGGCCAATGCCCCAGCCACTATGGATACCCATACGTCATATACGCTCCTGCGCAGTACCAATGAATAAGCTACTGCGCATTCTCACCACCTTTCGGCTCCACTAACCCTAACCCTAACCCTTAGCCTAACCCTAAGGCCAATGCCTCAGCCACTGTGGATACCCATACATCATATACGCTCTTGCACAGTACCAATAAATACGCTACTGCGCATTCTCACCACCTTTCGGCTCCACTAACCCTAACCCTAACCCTTAGCCTAACCCTAAGGCCAATGCCTCAGCCACTATGGATACCCATACGTCATATACGCTCCTGCGCAGTACCAATGAATAAGCTACTGCGCATTCTCACCACCTTTCGGCTCCACTAACCCTAACCCTAACCCTTAGCCTAACCCTAAGGCCAATGCCTCAGCCACTGTGGATACCCATACATCATATACGCTCTTGCACAGTACCAATAAATACGCTACTGCGCATTCTCACCACCTTTCGGCTCCACTAACCCTAACCCTAACCCTTAGCCTAACCCTAAGGCCAATGCCTCAGCCACTATGGATACCCATACGTCATATACGCTCCTGCGCAGTACCAATGAATAAGCTACTGCGCATTCTCACCACCTTTCGGCTCCACTAACCCTAACCCTAACCCTAACCCTAACCCTAAGGCCAATGCCTCAGCCACTGTGGATACCCTATCCTCACTGTGATATATTCTGACACGTGACCAGGATAAGATAATTTATGCATTTTTACTAGTAGTATCCGGGATATTTCTATCTCCCAGAGGGGAATAAGGGCATATATATTGGTTCCTCGTGGTTATCACAGTTCTCTAACAAATACGCACCAAGTCAGAGAATTTGGTGGTCTAAGTTTCGTCTTTCATCGTCTGACACCGTCGCTGCCAAAAATTCATCAGCATGTCGTCTCCACGACCGAGTCAACCCTTCGCTGAGGCCATTCGTGCCCTTGTTAGGCAGTTAAGTATTGAAGCAGTTCCCTCTACAGCCTCCTCATCCAGTCTGTGGGTTCCAGCCACGTTGGTAATTGAAGTCGGTGCTTCTTTCCACGCCCTCTCAGGACAAGACATCACGGTTTCGTCTGGTCAGGCTGCTGTTACCTCTTCTACCAGTGTTTGCCGCTCACATGTTCTCCTCCAGCTGTCGTTTTCTCAGACCATGTGCCCCAGCGCAAAGTGCAGACAAGCTTGCTGAACCTGTGTCGCCGCCCGTCAAGATATTTCTGTGAGTTTGCTTTTTCATTTTACCCCGAGACCCATGCCCGTTGTCGCCTCGATTCGCTATAAGTTTTTCCCAATTTGTCTCGCGAGGTCAGTCCTGCATAAGTTAAGTTTTTCTTTGTCCCCGTGTTTTTTTTCGTAATTCCTTTAGTCTTCCCCTAATTTCTTGTCTCGCATCAGAAGTGATTTTTCGGAGTAGGCCCTTTTGCTTCTGTTTACCTTTTCATTTTTACCGAGGTTTTTTGTGTTCTCTGTCATAACGTCTCTCCGGATATTCCTGTGCGTGTTCTGCTTTGCGTATTTTATTCTTTATTCCCCCGTGCGCCTAACATTCTTTTACGCTACTTTTCTTTTACAAGCCATTGTAAGTTTTCACCTTTCGTTTTGATCTCGTTATGCCGTCTATTGCATTTGCCATCATTCCTCTCCAGCATCGCTTCCCTTGGGACTGCCAAAGCTTAGCCTTCTACACACTAGGATCTTTTCCGTTGTACTCGCTAAAATTTAAAGTTTGTTACTCCCCCAGCCGTTACTTTCCGTCGGTTATTGCGATGTGCAACTTCAAAAATCTTCATGTATGTGTATCGCGTTGTTTTATGCTTCATGAGATGATTATGTTATCGCATATCGGTTTCGTTTCCCCGATATTGCGATGTAAAAATTTCTGTGATGATCATGTGTTTGTATTCGCGATATTTTATGGTCCATGAGATGATCATGTTATCGCATATCGATTTCGTTACCCTGATATTGCGATGTGTAATCCTTCTATGATGATCATGTGTTTGTATCGCGATGTTTATGTTTTATGAGATGATCATGTTATCGCATATCGATTTCGTTACCCTGATAGTGCGATGTGTAACTTTTCTATGATGATCATGTGTTTGGATCGCGATGTTTTATGGTCCATGAGATGATCATGTTATCGCATATCGATTTCGTTACCCTGATATTTGCGATGTGTAATTTTTCTATGATGATCATGTGTTTGGATCGCGATGTTTTATGGTCCATGAGATGATCATGTTATCGCATATCGATTTCGTTACCCTGATAGTGCGATGTGTAATTTTTCTATGATGATCATGTGTTTGGATCGCGATGTTTTATGGTCCATGAGATGATCATGTTATCGCATATCGATTTCGTTACCCTGATAGTGCGATGTGTAATTTTTCTATGATGATCATGTGTTTGTATCGCGATGTTTTATGGTCCATGAGATGATCATGTTATCGCATATCGATTTCGTTACCCTGATATTTGCGATGTGTAATTTTTCTATGATGATCATGTGTTTGGATCGCGATGTTTTATGGTCCATGAGATGATCATGTTATCGCATATCGATTTCGTTACCCTGATATGGCGATGTGTAATTTTTCTATGATGATCATGTGTTTGGATCGCGATGTTTTATGGTCCATGAGATGATCATGTTATCGCATATCGATTTTCGTTACCCTGATAGTGCGATGTGTAATTTTTCTATGATGATCATGTGTTTGTATCGCGATGTTTTATGGTCCATGAGATGATCATGTTATCGCATATCGATTTCGTTACCCTGATATTGCGATGTGTAATTTTTCTATGATGATCATGTGTTTGTATCGCGATGTTTTATGGTCCATGAGATGATCATGTTATCGCATATCGATTTCGTTACCCTGATATTTGCGATGTGTAATTTTTCTATGATGATCATGTGTTTGGATCGCGATGTTTTATGGTCCATGAGATGATCATGTTATCGCATACCGATTTCGTTACCCTGATAATGCGATGTGTAATCGTTCTGTGATGATCATGTGCTTGTATCGCGATGTTTATGTTTTATGAGATGATCATGTTATCGCGTTTCGATGTCGTTACCTTGGTATTGCGATGTGTAATTGTTCTATGATGATCATGTGTTTTGTATCGCGATGTCTAAGTTTTATGAGATGATCATGTTATCGCATATCGATTTCGCTACCCAGGTATGGCGATGTGTAATTGTTCTATGATGATCATGTGTTTCGTATCGCGATGTTTATATTTTATGAGATGATCACGTTATCGCATATCGATTTCGTCACCTTGATAATGCGATGTGTAATCGTTTTGTGATGATCATGTGCTTGTATCGCGATGTTTATATCTTATGAGATGATCATGTTATCGCGTTTAGATTTCGTTACCCTGGATTGCGATGTGTAATTGTTCTATGATGATCATGTGTTTTGTATCGCGATGTTTATATCTTATGAGATGATCAGGTTATCGCGTTTCGATTTCGTTACCCTGGTATTGCGATGTGTAATTGTTCTATGATGATCATGTGTTTTGTACCGCGTGTTTATATTTATGAGATGTCAGTTATCGCGTTTCATTGTTACCTGGTATTGCGATGTGTAATTGTTCTATGATGATCATGTGTTTTGTACCGCGATGTGTATATCTTATGAGATTATCATGTTATCGCGTTTTGATTTGCGTCACCCTGGTATTGCGATGTGTAATTGTTCTATGAGGATCATGTGTTTCGTATCGCGATGTTTATGTTTTATGAGATGATCATGTTATTGCATATCGATTTCGCACCCCGCTATTGCGATGTAAAATTTTCTATGATGATCATGTGTTCGTACCGCGATGTTTTATGCTTTATGAAATGATCATGCTATCGCTTATCGATTTCGTTACCCCGATATTGCGATGTGTAATTGCCAAGATGATCTTGTGTTTCGATCACGACGTTTCACGATGTATAAGAAGAGCATGTTTCTCGAATTTTGATTTTGTTCCCCTGATAATGCGATGTGTAAATCGCGATGTTCAAAATGTATGAGATGATCATGTTTTTGCATTTCGATGTTCATTGCCATGATTGTTGCCATGGCTTGTTGCCCTAATCGTTGCCTCAGGGATCATGAGATTTCTTTGATTTCGATGTTTGTCCTTTTAGCTGTCTCTTTTCTCATCTGTACTCGCTACCATCTATTTTCATTTCACTCTCTCCGGCTCAGTCACTTGGGGGCCTAACTAAGGCCTTAATGCGCGGCATTCGTGCTGTCAGCTCTGAGTGGCTGGGATTGGGGGTCCTCCATCTGTCTTTGCTTTTGTATTATGTTTCTTCACTGGGATAACTTTCTCTTTTCACTCTATTGTATCTATCATTTCCAAGTACGTTACGTCTACCGCCAAGTGTACCGTCGATGGTCGACCCTCAAACCAGCCACTCAGCTGCATGTTCGCACGATATGAGCAGTTCGTTGCAATAGAACGATAATGAAATGCGTAATTTTTCTCGATGATCATGTAGTTGTATCGCAGATGTTTTACCATGTAAGAGATGATCAGGTTTTTTCCCACTTCGATTTTGTCTCCCTTCTATTCCGAAGTGTAATTTCCACGATAATCATGTGCCTCCACCGCGATGTTTGCATGTATGAGATGATCACCTTTTTCGCATTTCGATCTGGTTCCCCTGATATTGGGATGTGCAATTTTCCAAAATGAACTTTCGTTTATATCACGATGTTTATAATGTATGAAACGGTCATGTCTTCGCATTCTTGATTTCGTTAGCCTGATATTCCGATGTGTAACTTCTAAGACGATCATGTTTTATATCGCACTGTTTCTGTTTGATGAGATGATCATGTAGTTGCATCGCGGGTATTTATGCCTTTGATCATGATCACGTTTTTCGCTTATCCGTTTCGCTTCCCCGAGACTGCGATATGTAATTTACGAGATGATCATGTGTTCTTTATCGCGAGATTTTCTACCTCATATGTGGTCCATGTTTTTTCACAGAGCAGTTTTCATTGCCCCAATGTTCCGTTGTGTAGAATTTTGCGATGATCACGCAGTTGTATCGTGACTTGCCCTCTATGATGACCATCCTTTCGCATATCGATTTTTCGTTCTCCCAGATGTCGCAATTTATAACTTATGAGATGACTGTGTGCATGTATAGCAATTGTTTACACCTTCCCGAGACTGCGATTTGCACTTCCTGGTCCTGCAATGATCCTGTGTTTTTGTATCATGACGTTTTAACTTTATGAGAAGATCATGTCTTTTTCGCTCATCGAGTTCGTTTCCCTGTTACTACAATGTGTCTATTATGATGATTATGTGATTTTATCGCAATATTTTCTGCTTTATGAGATGATCAGGTCTTCCGCATATCGATTTCATTCCCCAGCTCCTACGATGTTCTCACTGTTCCGATAGCAAGGTTGCACTTCATCCATGTGATCGGACTCTAAACTATGTGTGTCCTCATTTCGATATCCATGTCATCCAAAACATTCTATTATGTCCACTATGTTGTCAAGTATCTATTCTTCTTGTCTTGATTTCGACGCTTGTCTTTTTAGCTGTCTCTTTTCTGACCTGCACTCGCTACTATTTTATCCTCATTCTTCAACTCTCTCCGGCTCAGTCACTTGGGGGCCTAACTAAGGGCCTTAATGCGCGGCATTCGTGCTGTCAGCTCTGAGTGGCTGGATTGGGGGTCCTCCATCTGTCTTTGCTTTGTGTTATGTTCCTTCGCTGGGTTAACTTTCTCTTTTCACTCTATTGTATCTATCATTTCCACGTACGTTACGTCTACCGCCAACTGTGCCGTCGATGGTCGACCCTCAAAACCAGCCACTCAGCTGCATGTTCGCACGATATGAGCAGTTCGTTGCAATAGAACGATAATGCAATGCGTAATTTTCTCGATGATCATGTAGTTGTAACGCAGGTGTTTTACCATTTACGAGATGATCAGGTTTTTCCCATTTCGATTTGGTCTCCCTTCTATTCCGAAGTGTAATTTCCACGATAATCATGCGCCTCTACCGCGATGTTTGCATATATGAGATGATCACGTTTTTCGCACTTTGATTTGGTTTCCCTGATATTGGGATGTGCAATTTCCCAAAATGAACTTTCGTTTATATCACGATATTTACAATGTATGAAACGATCATGTCTTCGCATTCCTTGATTTCGTTGGCCTGATATTCCGATGTGTAACTTCTAAGACGATATTGCACTGTTTCTGTTTTATGAGATGATCATGTAGTTGTATCGCGGGTATTTATGCCTTAGATCATGATTACGTTTTCGCCTATCCATTTCGTTACGCCGAGACTGCGATATGTAGCTACTTTATGAGATGATCATGTGTTCTTTATCGCTAAATTTCTACCTCATATGATGTCCATGTTTTTTCACAGAGCAATTTTCATTGCCCCAATTTCCGTTGTGTAGAATTTTTGCGATGATCACGCAGTTGTATCGTGACATGCCCTCCTATCATGACCATCCTTTCGCATATCGATTTTTCCTTCTCCCAGATGTCGCGATTTACAACTTATGAGATGATTGGATGTACGTGTATGGCAATTGTTTACACCTTTCTGAGACTGCAATTTGCACTTCCTGCGACGACCCTACGTTTTTGTATCATGATGTTTTAACTTTATAAGAATTCATGTTCTTTTCGCTCATTGAGTTCGCTTCCCCGTATACTGCGATGTGTCTATTATGATGAGTGTGTGATTTTATCGCAATATTTTCTGCTTATGAGATGATCAGGTTTTTCCGTGTATCCGATTTCGTTCCCCAGCCCCTACGATGTTCTCACTGTTCCGATAGCAAGGTTGAACTCCATCCATGTGATCGACTCTAAACTATGTGTGTCCTCATTTCGATATACGTGTCATCCAAAATACTCCATTATGTCCACTATGTTGTCAAGTATCCTATTCTTCTTGTCTCGTTTTTGACGCTTGTCTTTTTAACTGTCTCTTTTCTCACCTGTACTCGCTACCATCAATTTGTCATTTCACTCTCTCCGGCTCAGTCACTTGGGGCCTAACTAAGGGCCTTAATGCGCGGCATTCGTGCTGTCAGCTCTGAGTGCTGGGTTTGGGGGTCCTCCATCTGTCTTTGCTTTATCTGTCATGTTTCTTTGCTGGATTAACCTTCTATTTTCACTCTATTGTGTTTTTATCAGTTCTAAGTCCGTTACTGCTACAGCAAAGTTTGCCGTCGATGGTCGACCCTCAAAACCAGCCACTCAGACGTGTGTTCGTACGATATAAGCAGCCTGTTGCAGTAGAGCGCTGCATTTTGCAAAAACCGCCATGTTGCTTATCGCTGACTAGCCTTCCGAGGAAAGGTAATTTCGGTTTTCTCCATGTACCAGCATATTCACCATTCTCTGATCCCAAATTTCAATCCAACTGGTGATAATGGACACGAGGCTCACGACCTACAGCACATTTTCTTTTAAGATATATGAATGAAGCAGCAGCAGCCCGTTTTACTGTATCTTGAACAACAAACACCTTGCCTGGAGTTTGTTGACGGGGTCCATTGTGACGTTATTTCACCAACATTGGACACGGCCTTTTGTGACGCTTCAGTTACAGATATAAGACGTCTTCCCATTGGCATTTGAACTCAGTTATATATCATCGCCTCCAGATCATTGGTTTCAGTGTGGTGCTTTTGGCACATGCAGGATTCTTCAGTCCGTATAGTCCTTCCTGCTTCATTGATGATATCATGATTTCTCGTGCATGCTCGTGTTATTTACCAAGGTCAGAAAAGCTGGCAGTATCTTTCCGTCCACGGGAATCGCCCTTAACACCTTTGCGCACAAGCCGTTGCTTTCTCTGGACGCCTTTTGTTTTCAACGCAATGGCTTCTGACTCTCGAACTTTTCATCAGATTGCAATGAAACAGGCAGCATAGCTACAATGTATCAGATGCAAGGTATTGAAATATACAATTTCCTCAAGACTGTCAAACAACTTGCAGGTAGATAAATTGATTTTCGACTGGGTTCAAAGGCAGCATTTATTCGTTGAGATGAGCAACACTGGGCAAAGAGGGCATATCCGAATCGAGGTATCGAGTAGTACTCCATTTTACCACCCACTAATTATTCCGGACATAGAAACCGTAGAGAACATTTTGCGGACTGGTTGATGCCGATTGACATAGATATCAAAGTTCCAGCCAAGAAGTCAGCCCCTTCTCTACTTTCAGGCCAACATGCCCGTTTGGTGTTATATCTAGTCCAGAGCGGGTTGTCAACCTTCCTCACGCAAAACAGGTGGAGAGACGATGCAAGAACATTCTCCATGGCGAACAGCAAGCATGGCTATACAAAATTCCTCCAATCCAACAGTCTAGCTGATCGCAATGTTGGTCAACCACAGCAAATGTAATGTCATTATTTTGATTTTTTTTGTACTTTATCTTCGTCTTCATTTTAATGCTTGGGGTACAGTTGCTACTCCTTGTTGCACGAAAATCTTGCTTCTATACAGCAATGAATTCGCCCTCGCTCTCGGTTCTGTTTGGTATACTCTCTGCTAGTGGCCTGTTGATAGGCTTCAAGGCACTTCAGCACGGATCAAAGGTAGGTACGCCCGTTATTCTTCTTGGCATGAAATAAACACCTTTTATTATTCTATTGTCGGCTATAAGAGAGATTCAGCCTTTTTCGTACATTTCATTAGCTTTTTGACTTGTGGACCCCTGTCCGTATGCCATGCATCTTCATACCCTGTTGTCATTTTCCGATGCTGATCGTCTCAATTGTCCACCAGAAGAGTTATCACCTTCACCTTTGCTGATATTGCCGTACTACAGCTTGGCATTTTTTCAAGGTATGCTCCATTGGACAGATGTGACCATCACTGCAGTGGCTTCTTCTGCTATAACTGCCATAACAACGTTTCTTTGCGTGTTTTTTGTTCCTTTCATGGTTTTTTGAGTGTTTTGAGTGATGGAGAGGAAACTCTGGTCACGCCTGAATAGCTCATCCGTGCCTCGCTAAAGGGACCTGGAAGGATTTCTAATTGCAGTAGCCGACGAGCACTCGCCACATCTTATCCATATTTGAAAGGAAGAAAATAGAGAACAGTGAGGATAGAGTACTATCCTCACTGTGATATATTCTGACACGTGACCAGGATAAGATAATTTATGCATTTTTACTAGTAGTATCCGGATATTTCTATCTCCCAGAGGGGATAAGGGCAATATATATATGGTTTCCTCGTGGTTATCACAGTTCTCTAACAAATACGCACACAAGTCAGAGGAATTTGGTGGTCTAAGTTTCGACGACCCACCCACCTCCCGCAGCGACGGAAGCCAAACTCCCCCTTCTCCTTTCAAATAGCGAAGCCTCCTTCGCACTCGCCACATCTTATCCATATTTGAAAGGAGAAGAATAGAGAACAGTGAGGATAGAGTACTAAGGCCAATGCCTCAGCCAAAGGACATGCATACGTCATATACGCTCCTGCGCAGTGCCAATAATTGCGCTGCTGCGCATTCTCACCACCTTTCTCCTCCGCATAACGTAACCCTAACCCTAACCCTAAGGCCAACCCTAACCCTAAGGCCAATGCCTAAGCCAAAGGACATGCATACGTCATATACGCTCCTGCGCAATACCAATAATTACGCTACTGCGCATTCTCACCACCTTTCTCCTCCGCATAGCGTAACCCTAACCCTAACCCTGAGGCCAACCCTAACCCTAAGGCCAATGCCTAAGCCAAAGGACATGCATACGTCACATGCGCTCCTGCGCAGTGCCAATAATTGCGCTACTGCGCATTCTCACCACCTTTCTCCTCCGCATAACGTAACCCTAACCCTAAGGCCAACCCTAACCCTAAGGCCAATGCCTAAGCCAAAGGACATGCATACGTCATATACGCTCCTGCGCAGTGCCAATAATTGCGCTGCTGCGCATTCTCACCACCTTTCTCCTCCGCATAACGTAACCCTAACCCTAACCCTAGCCCCAACCCTAACCCAAGACCTATGCCTCAGCCACGTCACTTACCATTAATTAGAGCTCACATATTATATCTAGTATATCCAAGATTTTTAATTCAACAACTGTTTTGGTCATTCGAATAATTTAGGCCTGTTGCATCGTTGTGTAAAAAATAAACAAAATACCGACATTTGAAACGTTTTTGTCATTATCGAAGTTTCACTAGTATCCTCATACTATATGCTCTACAACAATATGCATATGTCAACCTTTTTTACTATTATTTTCCTCCAAAGCAAGCATTTAATGCATGATTTTTAATGATTTTCAAAAGCTGGCCACCAAATGGCATATTCACTGTGGGTGGTGGTGGGCCTGCACATGAATTGTGATGAAGTGAATTAGTTTTTCTCGCCACACCTTAGCAAATTTTGTCAACGCCCCCCCCCTCTCCGCTCGGACCATGACCACCTTCATTGATGTATTTCCTCTTTTGTCAACTATGAAGGTGATGAGAAAGTGATGCACTTATTAAATGATCAACATATTTCCTGCAGCCTGATAATAATTGGATAATACAAAGTGTAAAAAAATAAAAATAGATAGATACAAATGTTAAAAATGGAAGAGTCTCTTCCTATAAAAATACGCCTAAAAATACGAAAACACGCCTCAACGGCCTCATATCCCACAACACGTAATACAATAGTGAGTCATAGTTTATACAAGAGTTAATGATTCATAGTTGACATCAAGCTTTGCTCCTGATCCATGCATTTATCTCAGAGTTGGAGGTCTTGGCAAACACAGTGTATCCCTTAGCAGCACTGCAAGTTGAATCTCCCCAGCTCACAGCTCCATGCAAGAACCATTTACCAGCCTTTTGGCACACAAATGGACCGCCACTGTCTCCATGGCAGCCACTTTGTGCTGTATTTGCTCCGTTACCAGCACAGATCATTCTTGACGTTATCTATAAGCAATAAAATACATTAGCATACAGATTAACATTCACAGCATAGTGTCATCAATAGCAAATGAGAAAATGATAATTTATGTATGATCAGAGTAGCTACCTTCAGTCCATATCGGTTTCCGTTCACAGCTTGGCAGTCGGCCTGAGATCGTACTTTGATACGCGCCTGTTGAAGTGTGTGGTGCATATTCCCTGGATGTTTTACCTTCCCAAAGCCTAAAAAGCAACAAAATATGTAGACAATAGTTAAACAGAAAACTTAGATACCTACGAGGAATTAAAGAGACTTCTTGCCATCAAGTGAACTCAACAGTACAAGAGAAGCTCTCTTTTCAATAACAATTGACTAAGATATCTTGTCTACCATGTGTAGACACGTATAAATTATACATTCTTGAGATGATTCACATCTTACCAGTGATGTAACAATCTGATCCGACTGGTGGCTCTTCATTTGCATTTGGCAAGCAAGCAAATCCAACGAATTTTCCGGCATTTGCCTTTCTTGACAATTTTATCACTGCTATATCATAATCAATTGTACTTCGACTATATTTCGGGCTGGATTCAACTTTGGAGGCTGTAATTGTGTCTTCTGAGCCCTCATTTATCCTTGTGTCATGTTCCCCAACACTATGGAAATTTCAAGCATCATCAAAAGTAATTGTTGTATATTAATGAATGTGTGATAGCAAAGTTAAACAAGTAACCAACAAAGTTATGAACAAACTACCTCACAGAAAAGGATGCAGGATTAGATTCACGTCCACTGACACAATGAGCGGCAGTGATAACAGTGTTTTCATTTATCAATGTACCCCCACACATTGGTCTTCCGTTGTCACGAAGTAGTATCTGCCAAGGCCAAGAGCCACGAACAGAATTTATACCATCTATCACTCGAGCATTAACAATTTGAGGTACACCACAGCTTCCTACCAAAGATAGATAATCTCTAGTCAAGTTGGCATCATAACTCAGGGCTCAAACTAACATATATTCCTTGTTATACTGCCTGGTATATGTTTACTATATTATATTTTGTTGTAATATGTTACAATACAATGGGCACAGGGTCCACAAAAAAGAGGTAGAATTTCAGAGTTTGGAACTTGGCGATGAATAAAATTTTCGTTATGGTAGTAAATAGTTATTTACCGGACATTGTTGGTTGTGGTGATGTATGTTGAGGTGTTCCAGTTGTTTTCATTGAATCTAAAAAATTATATGAAAATGCCCAGTAATAATAAGTTTGGAGCTGCAATAAATTCACAAGTTACATCAAAGAGCAACAGTGAACTTACTGCATGATCCTTGCACTACTCTGAGTTCGTCAATGGCAATGTCTCCTTCATAGCTTGTTCCACGCGTACCAGTTATCTCCACCTTTAACAAAACCAACATGGAAGGTTGTTAAGATTATAAAACTCTCTCGGTATAACTGAAAGACGTACTGATAACATGATGTTTCTGAATAAGTTAAGCTTTGGGGAAGACTTTCAACATTATTTTCACCTGAAAGTGCTTTCCAACTGGCAAATCAATGCTCTTATCAAACCAATTTTGTCCTTTGTTGCCAGTTATCGTTAACATGGATGTTTTGCTGCCAGATATTACACTGGAAACCTCAAGAGTTTTAATGTTACTACCATACATATTTGCTTTGAATTTAAGGCAAGTTGGAGTGTTTGAGAAAACACTTGGACTTCGCAATGTTGCTTTATCTCCATTTTGTCGTGGGTAAGATGTCTCAATATAAACATAATAACCTATTGAGAAGAGGTTACAAAGTGTTACACTTTCTCCCAGAAAATTGATCACAACAACTTTATTAACAATTTAAATTTTGATAATGATGTGTTAAAGTGCAATAAAAAGTGAAAAAATTCGATTTACCACCGGCTCCAGTGGCACTAGACGAAGGTCCAGTTCCAGAACTTGGCGTGCTGCCTGATCTTCTTGTCCAATCAAATTTATCAATCTTTTGCTTGCTGCCAATTGCATATATCACTTTGAAATGTACATGATAAGAGTGCTGTTGAACGAGAAGAGAAAAAAAAAACTAACGTATAGAGCTGGCTTGATCCTCTAAAAAACTGGGCTAATTAGAGAGTGTATTTCAAATATAAAAAGGCAACAGATTGATGAAGTTGACAGAAAAAGTACCTGTTGATCCGGTAGCTGGTGTGGAGCCAGGTGCTGGTGATGGACCTGTACCTCCTGAAGTATAAAAGGATGTTTACAGAAATTTGAATATTAAAATGACTTTTCAAATGACACAATTGACAAAATTAAATAATAACACATCAAGAAAACCCAGGTATTTTAGTGTTTAAGTTTTCAGCACAAAGACATTGTGCACTTAACAATCAGACAGACGCTCACCTAGAGTGCTGGGTTTTATAGTTGGCTTAGGTGTTGTTTCCATTGGGTGTATAAGCAAATGAGAATGGTGAATGCTGTATTGAGCTGTAATAAGTGTCTAGAGCAACAGTAGACTTACCGCATGATCCTTGCACTATTTTAAGTTCGTCAATAGCAATGTCTCCTTTATAGCTTGTTCCACGTATACCAGTTATCTCCACCTTTAACAAAACAAAGATGGAGAGATGTATTATAAAACTCTTTCGGTATAGCTGAAACGCGTACTGGCAACATAATATTTCTGAACAAGTTAAAATTGGGGGAAGATTTTGAACATTATTTTCACCTGGAAGTCCTTTCCAACTGGCAAATCAATGCTCTTATCAAACCAATTTTGTCCTTTGTTGCCAGTTATCGTTAACATGGATGTTTTGCTGCCAGATATTACACTGGAAACCTCAAGAGTTTTAATGTTACTACCATACATATTTGCTTTGAACTTCAGGCAAGTAGGAGTATTTGAGAAAACACTTGGACTTCGCAATGTTGCTTTATCTCCATCATTTCTTGGGTAAGATGTCTCAATGTAAACATAATGACCTATTGAAAAGAAGCTATACATTGTTACACGTTCTCAAAAGAAATTAATCACAGCAAATTTATTGCAATGAAAAATTTCATGAGTTAGAGCTCAATATAAAATGAAACAAATTCGATTTACCACCGGCTCCAGTAGCACTAGATGAAGGTCCAGTTCCAGAGCTTGGCGTGCTGCCTGATCTTCTTGTCCAATCAAACGTATCATTCTTTGCTTGCTGCCAATTGCATATATCACTTTCAAATGTGCATGATAAGAGTGCTGTTGAACGAAAAAATAAAGCAACCATGTAATAATAAATGGCCCAACGACTAATAAACTGGCCAATTTAGAAATTCAGATATAAGACTCAAGTTTTTATTTACTCGTGTCTTTTGCACAAAGATGTTATACTATTAAGAAATAAATGAACGGATCAGTTGGAATTCAATGTCTGATTTAATTTGAGTAACACTCACGAGTAGTATCTGGCTTTACAGTTGGTTTTGGGGTTGGTTTCATTGGATCTATAAAAGATTAAATTCGTGAGTGCTGTATTGAGCTGCAATAAATTCCATCGTTACATCAAAGAGCAACAGTGAACTTACTGCATGATCCTTGCACTACTCTGAGTTCGTCAATAGCAATGTCTCCTTGATAGCTTGCTCCACGCGTACCAGTTATCTCCACCTTTAACAAAACAAAATTGGAAAGATATAGAGATTATAAAACTCCATTTTGTTATAATTATAATATATGCCAGGAAGGTAAGTTGAAATTTCCAGCTAAGTAAGTTGGGAAGCATTATAATCATAGCATTGACATTCACCTGAAATTTCTTTCCAACTGGTAAATTAATGCCCTCTTCGAACCATTTTTGTCCTTGGTCACCAGTTATTTTTAACGTGGATCTCTTGCTGCCGGATACAATAATGGAGACCTCAAGGGTTTTAATGCTACTACCATACATATTTGCTTTGAATTTCAAGCTGGTAGGAGTGTTTGAGACAACAACAGGACTTCGTAATGTTGCTGTATCTCCGTCATTTCTTGGGTAAGATGTCTCAATGTAAACATAATGACCTATTGAAAAGAAGTTACACATTGCAACACTTTCTGACAACAATTTGATCGCAAAAACTTTATTAGCAATGCGACGTTTTGTAGTAATGAGTTAGAGTGCAACATAAAATGAAACAATTCGATTTACCACTGGCTCCAGTGGCACTAGACGAAGGACCAGTTCCAGAACTTGGCGTGCTGCCTGATCTTCTTGTCCAATCAAATTTATCATCTTTTGCTTGCTGCCAATTGCATATACCCTTCTCGAATGTGCATGATAACAGTGCTGTTGAGCGAGAAGAAAAAAAAGAAAGTAATTAACGTATTGGCTTGATCCTTTCCAACAAAACTGGGCTAAAAAGAGAGTGTACTTCAAATACAAAAGGGCAACAGATTGATGAAGTTGACAGGAAAAATACCTGTTGATCCTGGAGCTGGTGTGGAGCCAGGGGCTGGTGATGGACCTGGAACTCCTTAAATATAAAAAGATGTTTATAGAAATTGGAATATTAAAATAGTTTTCATAACAGTACCGTCTCGTGAGAACAAAATACAAGCCTATAATAGTCTATGACTTTTCAATTGACAAACTGACAAAATTATAGATTAACACATCAAGAAAACTCAGGTATTTTAATGTTTAAGTGCTCAGCACAAAGACTTGCACTTAAGAATCAGGCATACGCTCACCTGGAGTGGTTGGTTTTATAGTTGGCTTTGGTGTCGTTTTCATTGGGTCTATGAAAAAAAATTAAAATAGTGAATGAATGCTGTATGGAGCAGTAACGTAAATTCTTTCGTTAGATCACAGAGCAACAATGAACTTACTGCATGATCCTTGCACTACTCTAAGTTCGTCAATAGCAATGTCTCCTTGATAGCTTGTTCCACGCGTACCAGTTATTTCGACCTTTAACAACAAAAAGAAGGTTGTTAAGATTATAAAACTCTCTCGGTATAACTGAAAGACGTACTGATAACATGATGTTTCTGAATAAGTTAAGCTTTGGGGAAGACTTTGAACATTATTTTCACCTGAAATTTTTTTCCAACTGGCAAATCAATGCTCTTATCAAACCAATTTTGTCCTTTGTTGCCAGTTATCTTTAACATAGATGTTTTGCTGCCAGATATTACACTGGAAACCTCAAGAGTTTTAATGGTACTACCATACATATTTGCTTTGAATTTAAGGCAAGTTGGAGTGTTAGAGATGAGAAGAGGGCTACGTAACGTTGCTTTATCTCCATCATTTCTTGGGTAGGATGTCTCGATGTAAAGGTAATAACCTATTGAAAAGAAGTTTCATACATTTTCACAACATTCTTACATTTTCTGAAAAGAATTTCATTGCATCAACTTTATTAACAACCCAAAGTTTCATAATGATGAGTTAGAGCTCAATATAAAATGAAACAAATTCGATTTACCACCGGCTCCAGTAGCACTAGACGAAGGACCAGTTCCAGAACTTGGCGTGCCTCCTGATCTTCTTGTCCAATCAAATTTATCATCTTTTGCTTGCTGCCAATTGCATATATCACTTTCAAATGTGCATGATAAGAGTGCTGTTGAGCGAGAAGAGAAAAAATAAAATAATTAACGTACTGGTTTGATCTTTTCCAAACGACTTGGCTAAAACAAGCTTCTAGTTCAAAGACATAAGAACAACAGGTTGATAAAGTTGATACAAAAAGTAGCTACCTGTTGATCCAGGGGTTGGTGTAGGAACGGGACCTGGTGATGGACCTGGAACTATACATACATGACGTCAAGTCAAAGACATTATATATACATAGAATTTTATAACCACATAGCTTATATAGTTCAAACTGAACCCGATAATCCCAGTCAAATATTTTATTCGGTAGCAATACATACCTTTATTTGGAATTTTCTTGTCGATCCATTCACGTAATACAGTTACTCTTGAGTAAACACCATATTTTTTTGGCTTGGCACAACCAATTCCCCAGCTAACTACTCCAGATAAATAAAACTTGCCATCTGCCTTTCTGTACACAAGAGGACCACCACTATCACCCTGAAAGCAAACCATATAAAACAATTACTTACATTGTCTGCATTGCCTGACGTTTACTTAATGAAGCACTAATAACGCATCCATTTTTGTTGAAAAGCTCTTACAGAAGTGTTAAATGTAACTTCTAACCTGACAAGAATCTATGCCACCTTGTGGATATCCTGCACAGATCATTGTTGGGCCAACTCTAACAGACTTTTTGCAAGTTGCCTGTCCAACAATTGGCACCTAGAATAGCAGAGCAAATAGACGTGTGAAAATACAAACTTAAGAGGCTCAAAATAGAAAAAATGGAATATAAGCTATTAAATGATCATGTTTAGTTAGTTTCGATTTATATACATTCTCTAAGTTTGCCGTTACAAGGTTCATCAAAAGGGATTCTAATGAATTGTGTCTTTTGTACAAAACATTATACGTACTTTGGCTACTCGTAATATATCTGAAGTACTGCCCCTTGTGTCGTCGTGCCCCATCCAGATACAAAAGACATCTGGCCATCGTTAATGATCGTATGCTTGTCGGGCAGACAGGCCGGTCTGACATACTTGTTATAGGTGGCAGGTCTCGATAGTTTCAGTAGAGCGATATCATTTGCCATTGTATTTCTATTGTATGATTCGTGGATGATAACTTTTGCTAATGAAATCACTTGCTCTCGTCCTGTAAAAGATTTGACGAGGTGTTACAGCTCAAAAGAGTTAAGTCCAGCTTCGTGATTTTCAGTAGATAATGGATATAACCGATGAACGATTTCAATAGAGAAGGGAGATATTCTCATAAAGATTGACTATTATAAAAACTATAGACATTTTACCAAACATAAGTACCATATTGCTTACCTTCATTTGTTTTCTTACTATGTTCTCCTAGTCTAGCAGTGATTCCTGATGGGTTTGTGCTCCTGAAGCAGTGTGCAGCACTTACTATCCATTCTTTGTTGATCAATGTTCCTCCACAATATATGAAAGTTGAGCCTGCTCGTGCAAACCCGACTTGCCAAGGCCAATCACCTGGTTGGACTGTTGTACCACCAACAATATTTTGTGGTATGAGTCCAGGGTGACTTAAACCGCTGCTTCTTGTACCAAAATTGGCTCATTTACGCTCCCTGGCACAGACGGTTTTGTTGGAGTTGGCTTATTTGTTTGCGGTCCCGGGGCAGGATTTGTAGGGGTAACTGAAAACATA
>RQOL01000094.1:0-23100 GCA_013076295.1 Sanderia malayensis
GAAAAAGTGGGAAGTCATCAAAAGTGGGAAAGTTAGTGGAAGTCAAAAGTAGGGAAACCATCAAAAGTGGAAGTCACCCAAAGTAGGAAATCAAGAAAAAGTGGGAGGTCATCAAAAGTGGGAATTTATCAAAAATGGGAAGTCATCAAAAGTGGGAAGTCATCAAAAGTGGGATATTATAAAAAGTGGCAAGTCATCAAAAGTGGGAAGTTATCAAAAGTGGGAAGTCATCAAAAGTGGCAAGTCACCAAAAGTAGGAAGTCAAGAAAAAGTCGGAGGTCATCAAAAGTGGGAATTTATCAAAAGTGGGAAGTCATCAAAAGTGGGAAGTCATCAAAAGTGGGAAGTCATCAAAGTGGGAAGTCACTGCAAGTGGGAGGTCAAGAAAAAGTGGGAAGTCATCAAAAGTGGGAAGTTATCAAAGTGGGAAGCCATCAAAAGTGGGAAGTCACCCAAAGTAGGAAATCAAGAAAAAGTGGGAGGTCATCAAAAGTGGGAATTTATCAAAAATGGGAAGTCATCAAAAGTGGGAAGTCATCAAAAGTGGGATATTATAAAAAGTGGCAAGTCAGCAAAAGTGGGAAGTTATCAAAAGTGGGAAGTCATCAAAAGTGGGAAGTCATCAAAAATGGGAAGTCAAGAAAACGTGGGAAGTCATCAAAAATGGGAAGTCATCAAAAGCGGGAAGTCAAAAAAATTGGGAATCATCAAAAGTGGGAAGTCAAAAAAGTGGGAAGTCATCAAAAGTGGAAGTCATCAAAAGTGGGAAGTCACTGAAAGTGGGAGGTCAAGAAAAAGTGGGAAGTCAAGAAAAGGTGGGTAGTCATCAAATGTGGGGAGGCATCAAAATTGGGAAGTCATGAAAACGTGGAAGTCAAGAAAAAGTGGGAATTCAAGAAAAAGTGGGAAGTCAAGAATAAGTGGGAAGTCAAGAAAAAGTGGGAAGTCAAGAAAAAGTGGAAGTCATCAAAAGTGGGAATATATCAGAAGTGGGAAGTCATCAAAAGGGGGAAGTCACCGAAAGTTGGATGTCAAGAAAAAGTGAGAAGTCATGAAAAGTGGGAAGTCAAGAAATTATGGTAGGTTAAGAAAAAGTGGGAAGTCGTCAAAAGTGGGAAGCCATCAAAATTGGGAAGTCAAGAAAACGTGGGAAGTCATCAAAAATGGGAAGTCATCAAAAGTGGGAAGTCAAAAAAGTGGGAGGTCAAGAAAAAGTGGGAAGTCATCAAAATGGGAATTTATCAGAAGTGGAAGTCATCAAAAGTGGGAGGTCACCGAAAGTTGGATGTCAAGAAAAAGTGAGAAGTCATTAAAAGTGGGAAGTCAAGAAATTATGGGAAGTTAAGAAGAAGTGGGAAGTCATGAAAAGTAAGAATTTATCAACAATGGGAAGTCATCAAAAGTGGGAAGTCATCAAAAGTGGGAATTATCAAAAGTGGAAGTCAGCAATAGTGGAAATTCACCAAAAATGGGAGGACAAGGAAAAGTGGGAAGTCATCAAAACTGGGAAGTCAAGAAAAAATGGTAAGTCAAGAAAAAGTGTGAGGTCGTCAAATGTGGGAATTTATCAAAAGTGGGAAGTCATCAAAAGTGGGAAGTCACCGAAAATGGGAAGTGAAGAAAAAGTGGGAAGTAATGAAAAGTGGGAATTTATCGAAAATGGGAAGTCATCAAAAGTGGGAAGTCACTGCAAGTGGGAGGTCAAGAAAAAGTATGAAGTCATCAAAAGTGGGAAGTTATCAAAAGTGGGAAGTCATCAAAAGTGGGAATCATCAAAAGTGGGAAGTCACTGAAAGGGGGAGGTCAAGAAAAAGTGGGAAGACATAAAATGGGAAGTCAAGAAAAATGGGAAGTTAAGAAAAAGTAGGAAGTCATCAAAACTTGGAAGTCATCAAAAATGGGAAGTCAAGAAAACGTGCGAAGTCATCAAAAATGGGAAGTCATCAAAAGCGGGAAGTCAAAAAAATTGGGAAGTCATCAAAAGTGGGAAGTCAAAAAAAGTGGGAAGTCATCAAAAGTGGGAAGTCATCAAAAGTGGGAAGTCACTGAAAGTGGAGGTCAAGAAAAAGTGGGAAGTCAAGAAAAGTGGGTAGTCATCAAATGTGGGGAGGCATCAAAATTGGGAAGTCATGAAAACGTGGAAGTCAAGAAAAAGTGGGAATTCAAGAAAAAGTGGGAAGTCAAGAACAAGTGGGAAGTCAAGAAAAAGTGGGAACTCAAGAAAAAGTGGGAAGTCATCAAAACTGGGAATATATCAGAAGTGGGAAGTCATCAAAAGTGGGAAGTCACCGAAAGTTGGATGTCAAGAAAAAGTGAGAAGTCATGAAAAGTGGGAAGTCAAGAAATTATGGGAAGTAAGAAAAAGTGGGAAGTCGTCAAAAGTGGGAAGCCATCAAAATTGGGAAGTCATCAAAAGTGGGATATTATAAAAAGTGGCAAGTCATCAAAAGTGGGAATTCACCGAAAATGGGAAGTGAAGAAAACGTGGGAAGTCATGAAAAGTGGGAATTATCAAAAATGGGAAGTCATCAAAAGTGGGAAGTCACTGCAAGTGGGAGGTCAAGAAAAAGTGGGAAGTCATCAAAAGTGGGATGTTATCAAAGTGGGAAGTCATCAAAAGTGGGAAGTCATCAAAAGTGGGAATCACTGAAAGGGGGGAGGTCAAGAAAAAGTGGGAAGTCATAAAAGTGGGAAGTCAAGAAAAATGGGAAGTTAAGAAAAGTAGGAAGTCATCAAAACTGGGAAGTCATCAAAAATGGGAAGTCAAGAAAACGTGGGAAGTCATCAAAAATGGAAGTCATCAAAAGCGGGAAGTCAAAAAAATTGGGAAGTCATCAAAAGTGGGAAGTCAAAAAAAGTGGGAAGTCATCAAAAGTGGGAAGTCATCAAAAGTGGGAAGTCACTGAAAGTGGGAGGTCAAGAAAAAGTGGGAAGTCAAGAAAAGGTGGGTAGTCATCAAATGTGGGGAGGCATCAAAATTGGGAAGTCATGAAAACGTGGAAGTCAAGAAAAAGTGGGAATTCAAGAAAAAGTGGGAAGTCAAGAATAAGTGGGAAGTCAAGAAAAGTGGAAAGTCAAGAAAAGTGGAAGTCATCAAAAGTGGGAATATATCAGAAGTGGGAAGTCATCAAAAGTGGGAAGTCACCGAAAGGTGGATGTCAAGAAAAAGTGAGAAGTCATGAAAAGTGGGAAGTGAAGAAATTATGGGAAGTTAAGAAAAAGTGGGAAGTCGTCAAAAGTGGGAAGCCATCAAAATTGGGAAGTCATCAAAAGTGGGATATTATAAAAAGTGGCAAGTCATCGAAAGTGGGAATTCACCGAAAATGGGAAGTGAAGAAAAAGTGGGAAATCATGAAAAGTGGGAATTTATCAAAAATGGGAAGTCATCAAAAGTGGGAAGTCACTGCAAGTGGGAGGTCAAGAAAAAGTGGGAAGTCATCAAAGGTGGGAAGTTATCAAAAGTGGGAAGTCATCAAAAGTGGGAAGTCATCAAAAGTGGGAAATCACTGAAAGGGGGAGGTCAAGAAAAAGTGGGAAGTCATCAAAAGTGGGAAGTTATCAAAAGTGGGAAGCCATCAAAAGTGGCAAGTCACCGAAAGGAGGAAGTCAAGAAAAAGTGGGAGGTCATCAAAAGTGGGAATTTATCAAAAGTGGGAAGTCATCAAAAGTGGGAAGTCATCAAAAGTAGGATATTATAAAAAGTGGCAAGTCATCAAAAGTGGGAATTCACCAAAAATGGGAAGTGAAGAAAAAGTGGGAAGTCATGAAAAGTGGGAATTTATCAAAAATGGGAAGTTATCAAAAGTGGGAAGTCATCAAAAGTGGGAAGTCATCAATAGTGGAAAGTCACTGAAAGGGGGAGGTCAAGAAAAAGTGGGAAGTCATAAAAGTGGGAAGTCAAGTAAAAATGGGGAGTTTTAAAAAAAGTGGGAAGTCATCAAAAGTGGGAAGTCATCAAAAATGGGAAGTCAAGAAAACGTGGGAAGTCATCAAAATGGGAAGTCATCAAAAGCGGGAAGTCAAAAAAAATGGGAAGTCATCAAAAGTGGAAAGTCAAAAAAAGTGGGAAGTCATCAAAAGTGGGAAGTCATCAAAAGTGGGAAGTCACTGAAAGTGGGAGGTCAAGAAAAAGTGGGAAGTCAAGAAAAGGTGGGTAGTCATCAAAAGTGGGGAGGCATCAAAATTGGGAAGTCATGAAAACGTGGGAAGTCAAGAAAAAGTGCTAATTCAAGAAAGAGTGGGAAGTCAAGAATAAGTGGGATGTCAAGAAAAAGTGGGAAGTCAAGAAAATGTGGGAAGTCATCAAAAGTGGGAATATATCAGAAGTGGGAAGTCATCAAAAGTGGGAAGTCACCGAAAGTTGGATGTCAAGAAAAAGTGAGAAGTCATGAAAAGTGGGAAGTCAAGAAATTATGGGAAGTTAAGAAAAAGTGGGAAGTCGTCAAAAGTAGGCAGCCATCAAAATTGGGAAGTAAAGAAAACGTGGGAACTCATCAAAAGTGGGAAGTCATCAAAAGTGGGAAGTCAAAAAAAGATGGAAGTTATCAAAAGCGGGAAGTCATAGAAAGTGGGAAGTTATCAAAAGTGGGAAGCCATCAAAAGTGGGAAGTCACCGAAAGTAGGAAGTCAAGAAAAAGTGGGAAGTCATCAAAAGTGGGAATTTATCAAAAGTGAAAAGTCATCAAAAGTGGGAAGTCATCAAAAGTGGGAAGCCACTGCAAGTGGGAGGTCAAGAAAAAGTGGGAAGTCATCAAAGGTGGGAAGTTATCAAAAGTGGGAAGTCATCAAAAGTGGGAAGTTATCAAAAGTGGGAAATCACTGAAAGGGGGAGGTCAAGAAAAAGTGGGAAGTCATCAAAAGTGGGAAGTTATCAAAAGTGGGAAGCCATCAAAAGTGGCAAGTCACCGAAAGGAGGAAGTCAAGAAAAAGTGGGAGGTCATCAAAAGTGGGAATTTATCAAAAGTGGGAAGTCATCAAAAGTGGGAAGTCATCAAAAGTAGGATATTATAAAAAGTGGCAAGTCATCAAAAGTGGGAATTCACCAAAAATGGGAAGTGAAGAAAAAGTGGGAAGTCATGAAAAGTGGGAATTTATCAAAAATGGGAAGTTATCAAAAGTGGGAAGTCATCAAAAGTGGGAAGTCATCAATAGTGGAAAGTCACTGAAAGGGGGAGGTCAAGAAAAAGTGGGAAGTCATAAAAGTGGGAAGTCAAGTAAAAATGGGGAGTTTTACAAAAAGTGGGAAGTCATCAAAAGTGGGAAGTCATCAAAAATGGGAAGTCAAGAAAACGTGGGAAGTCATCAAAAATGGGAAGTCATCAAAAGCGGGAAGTCAAAAAAAATGGGAAGTCATCAAAAGTGGGAAGTCAAAAAAAGTGGGAAGTCATCAAAAGTGGGAAGTCATCAAAAGTGGGAAGTCACTGAAAGTGGGAGGTCAAGAAAAAGTGGGAAGTCAAGAAAAGGTGGGTAGTCATCAAAAGTGGAGAGGCATCAAAATTGGGAAGTCATGAAAACGTGGGAAGTCAAGAAAAACTGCTAATTCAAGAAAGAGTGGGAAGTCAAGAATAAGTGGGTTGTCAAGAAAAAGTGGGAAGTCAAGAAAATGTGGGAAGTCATCAAAAGTGGGAATATATCAGAAGTGGGAAGTCATCAAAAGTGGGAAGTCACCGAAAGTTGGATGTCAAGAAAAAGTGAGAAGTCATGAAAAGTGGGAAGTCAAGAAATTATGGGAAGTTAAGAAAAAGTGGGAAGTCGTCAAAAGTAGGCAGCCATCAAAATTGGGAAGTAAAGAAAACGTGGGAATTCATCAAAAGTGGGAAGTCATCAAAAGTGGGAAGTCAAAAAAAGATGGAAGTTATCAAAAGCGGGAAGTCATAGAAAGTGGGAAGTTATCAAAAGTGGGAAGCCATCAAAAGTGGGAAGTCACCGAAAGTAGGAAGTCAAGAAAAAGTGGGAAGTCATCAAAAGTGGGAATTTATCAAAAGTGAAAAGTCATCAAAAGTGGGAAGTCATCAAAAGTGGGAAGCCACTGAAAGTGGGAGGTCAAGAAAAAGTGGGAAGTAATCAAAAGTGGGAAGTCAAGAAAAAATGGGAAGTTAAGAAAAAGTAGGATGTCATCAAAACCGGGAAGTCATCAAAAATGGGAAGTCTAGAAAACGTGGGAAGTCATCAAAAATGGGAAGTCATCAAAAGTGGGAAGTCAAAAAAGTGGGAAGTCATCAAATGTGGGAAGGCATAAAAATTGGGAGGTCATGAAAACGTGGGAAGTCAAGAAAAAGTTGGAAGTGAAGAAAAAGTGGGAAGTCAAGAAAAAGTGGGAAGTCATCAACAGTGGGAATTTATCAAAAGTGGGAAGTCATCAAAAGTGGGAATCGACCGAAAATGGGAGGTGAAGAAAAAATGGGAAGTCATCAAAAGTGGGAAGTCAAGAAAAAATGGTAAGTTAAGAAAAAGTGGGAGGTCATCAAATGTGGGAAGTCTTCAAAAATTGGAAGTCAAAAAAAGTGGGAAGTCAAGAAAACGTGGGATGTCATCAAAAGTGGGAAGTTATCAAAAGTGGGAAGTCAAGGTAAAATGGTAAGTTAAGAAAAAGTGGGAGGTTGTCAAATGTGGGAGGTCTTCAAAAATGGGAAGTCAAAGAAAGTGGGAAGTCAAGAAAACGTGGGAAGTCATCAAAAGTGGGAAGTTATCAAAAGTGGCAAGCCATCAAATATGGGAAGTGAAGAAAAAGTGGGAAGTCATGAAAAGTGAGAATTTATCAATAATGGGAAGCCATCAAAAGTGGGAAGTCAAGAAAACGTAGGAAGTCATGAAAAGTGGGAAGTCAAGAAATTATGGGAAGTTAAGAAAAAGTGGGAAGTCGTCAAAAGTGGGAAGCCATCAAAATTGGGAAATCATCAAAAGTGGGATATTATAAAAAGTGGCAAGTCATCAAAAGTGGGAATTCACCGAAAATGGGAAGTGAAGAAAAAGTGGGAAGTCATGAAAAGTGGGAATTTATCAAAAATGGGAAGTCATCAAAAGTGGGAAGTCACTGCAAGTGGGAGGTCAAGAAAAAGTGGGAAGTCATCAAAAGTGGGAAGTTATCAAAAGTGGGAAGTCATCAAAAGTGGGAAGTCATCAAAAGTGGGAAGTCACTGAAAGGGGGAGGTCAAGAAAAAGTGGGAAGTCATAAAAGTGGGAAGTCAAGAAAAAATGGGAAGTTAGGAAAAAGTAGGAAGTCATCAAAACTGGGAAGTCGTCAAAAATGGGAAGTCAAGAAAACGTGGGAAGTCATCAAAAATGGGAAGTCATCAAAAGCGGGAAGTCAAAAAAATTGGGAAGTCATCAAAAGTGGGAAATCAAAAAAAGTGGGAAGTCATCAAAAGTGGGAAGTCATCAAAAGTGGGAAGTCACTGAAAGGGGAGGTCAAGAAAAAGTGGGAAGTCATAAAAGTGGGAAGTCAAGAAAAAATGGGAAGTTAAGAAAAAGTAGGAAGTCATCAAACTGGGAAGTCGTCAAAAATGGGAAGTCAAGAAAACGTGGGAAATCATCAAAAATGGGAAGTCATCAAAAGCGGGAGGTCAAAAAAATTGGGAAGTCATCAAAAGTGGGAAATCAAAAAAAGTGGGAAGTCATCAAAAGTGGGAAGTCATCAAAAGTGGGAAGTCACTGAAAGTGGGAGGTCAAGAAAAAGTGGGAAGTCAAGAAAAAGTGGGTAGTCATCAAATGTGGGGAGGCATCAAAATTGGGAAGTCATGAAAACGTGGGAAGTCAAGAAAAAGTGGGAATTCAAGAAAAAGTGGGAAGTGAAGAATAAGTGGGAAGTCAAGAAAAAGTGGGAACTCAAGAAAAAGTGGGAAGTCATCAAAACTGGGAATATATCAGAAGTGGGAAGTCATCAAAAGTGGGAAGTCACCGAAAGTTGGATGTCAAGAAAAAGTGAGAAGTCATGAAAAGTGGGAAGTCAAGAAATTATGGGAAGTTAAGAAAAAGTGGGAAGTCGTCAAAAGTGGGAAGCCATCAAAATTGGGAAGTCATCAAAAGTGGGATATTATAAAAAGTGGCAAGTCATCAAAAGTGGGAATTCACCGAAAATGGGAAGTGAAGAAAACGTGGGAAGTCACCGAAAGTTGGATGTCAAGAAAAAGTGAGAAGTCATGAAAAGTGGGAATTTATCAAAAATGGGAAGTCATCAAAAGTGGGAAGTCACTGCAAGTGGGAGGTCAAGAAAAAGTGGGAAGTCATCAAAAGTGGGAAGTTATCAAAAGTGGGAAGTCATCAAAAGTGGGAAGTCATCAAAAGTGGGAAGTCACTGAAAGGGGGAGGTCAAGAAAAAGTGGGAAGTCATAAAAGTGGGAAGTCAAGAAAAAATGGGAAGTTAAGAAAAAGTAGGAAGTCATCAAAACTGGGAAGTCGTCAAAAATGGGAAGTCAAGAAAACGTGGGAAGTCATCAAAAATGGGAAGTCATCAAAAGCGGGAAGTCAAAAAAATTGGGAAGTCATCAAAAGTGGGAAATCAAAAAAAGTGGGAAGTCATCAAAAGTGGGAAGTCATCAAAAGTGGGAAGTCACTGAAAGGGGGAGGTCAAGAAAAAGTGGGAAGTCATAAAAGTGGGAAGTCAAGAAAAAATGGGAAGTTAAGAAAAAGTAGGAAGTCATCAAAACTGGGAAGTCGTCAAAAATGGGAAGTCAAGAAAACGTGGGAAATCATCAAAAATGGGAAGTCATCAAAAGCGGGAGGTCAAAAAAATTGGGAAGTCATCAAAAGTGGGAAATCAAAAAAAGTGGCAAGTCATCAAAAGTGGGAAGTCATCAAAAGTGGGAAGTCACTGAAAGTGGGAGGTCAAGAAAAAGTGGGAAGTCAAGAAAAAGTGGGTAGTCATCAAATGTGGGGAGGCATCAAAATTGGGATGTCATGAAAACGTGGGAAGTCAAGAAAAAGTGGGAATTCAAGAAAAAGTGGGAAGTGAAGAATAAGTGGGAAGTCAAGAAAAAGTGGGAACTCAAGAAAAAGTGGGAAGTCATCAGAACTGGGAATATATCAGAAGTGGGAAGTCATCAAAAGTGGGAAGTCACCGAAAGTTGGATGTCAAGAAAAAGTGAGAAGTCATGAAAAGTGGGAAGTCAAGAAATTATGGGAAGTTAAGAAAAAGTGGGAAGTCGTCAAAAGTGGGAAGCCATCAAAATTGGGAAGTCATCAAAAGTGGGATATTATAAAAAGTGGCAAGTCATCAAAAGTGGGAATTCACCGAAAATGGGAAGTGAAGAAAACGTGGGAAGTCATGAAAAGTGGGAATTTATCAAAAATGGGAAGTCATCAAAAGTGGGAAGTCACTGCAAGTGGGAGGTCAAGAAAAAGTGGGAAGTCATCAAAAGTGGGATGTTATCAAAAGTGGGAAGTCATCAAAAGTGGGAAGTCATCAAAAGTGGGAAGTCACTGAAAGGGGGAGGTCAAGAAAAAGTGGGAAGTCATAAAAGTGGGAAGTCAAGAAAAAATGGGAAGTTAAGAAAAAGTAGGAAGTCATCAAAACTGGGAAGTCATCAAAATGGGAAGTCAAGAAAACGTGGGAAGTCATCAAAAATGGGAAGTCATCAAAAGCGGGAAGTCAAAAAATTGGGAAGTCATCAAAAGTGGGAAGTCAAAAAAAGTGGAAAGTCATCAAAAGTGGGAAGTCATCAAAAGTGGGAAGTCACTGAAAGTTGGAGGTCAAGAAAAAGTGGGAAGTCAAGAGAAGGTGGGTAGTCATCAAATGTGGGGAGGCATCAAAATTGGGGAGTCATGAAAACGTGGGAAGTCAAGAAAAAGTGGGAATTCAAGAAAAAGTGGGAAGTCAAGAATAAGTGGGAAGTCAAGAAAAAGTGGGAAGTCAAGAAAAAGTGGGAAGTCATCAAAAGTGGGAATATATCAGAAGTGGGAAGTCATCAAAAGTGGGAAGTCACCGAAAGGTGGATGTCAAGAAAAAGTGAGAAGTCATGAAAAGTGGGAAGTGAAGAAATTATGGGAAGTTAAGAAAAAGTGGGAAGTCGTCAAAAGTGGGAAGCCATCAAAAGTAGGATATTATAAAAAGTGGCAAGTCATCAAAAGTGGGAATTCACCAAAAATGGGAGGTGAAGAAAAATTGGGAAGTCATGAAAAGTGGGAATTTATCAAAAATGGGAAGTTATCAAAAGTGGGAAGTCATCAAAAGTGGGAAGTCATCAAAAATGGGAAGTCAAGAAAACGTGGGAAGTCATCAAAAATGGGAAGTCATCAAAAGCGGGAAGTCAAAAAAAATGGGAAGTCATCAAAAGTGGGAAGTCAAAAAAAGTGGGAAGTCATCAAAAGTGGGAAGTCATCAAAAGTGGGAAGTCACTGAAAGTGGGAGGTCAAGAAAAAGTGGGAAGTCAAGAAAAGGTGGGTAGTCATCAAAAGTGGGGAGGCATCAAAATTGGGAAGTCATGAAAACGTGGGAAGTCAAGAAAAAGTGCTAATTCAAGAAAGAGTGGGAAGTCAAGAATAAGTGGGATGTCAAGAAAAAGTGGGAAGTGAAGAAAATGTGGGAAGTCATCAAAAGTGGGAATATATCAGAAGTGGGAAGTCATCAAAAGTGGGAAGTCACCGAAAGTTGGATGTCAAGAAAAAGTGAGAAGTCATGAAAAGTGGGAAGTCAAGAAATTATGGGAAGTTAAGAAAAGTGGGAAGTCGTCAAAAGTAGGCAGCCATCAAAATTGGGAAGTAAAGAAAACGTGGGAACTCATCAAAAGTGGGAAGTCATCAAAAGTGGGAAGTCAAAAAAAGATGGAAGTTATCAAAAGCGGGAAGTCATAGAAAGTGGGAAGTTATCAAAAGTGGGAAGCCATCAAAAGTGGGAAGTCACCGAAAGTAGGAAGTCAAGAAAAAGTGGGAAGTCATCAAAAGTGGGAATTTATCAAAAGTGAAAAGTCATCAAAAGTGGGAAGTCATCAAAAGTGGGACGCCACTGCAAGTGGGAGGTCAAGAAAAAGTGGGAAGTCATCAAAGGTGGGAAGTTATCAAAAGTGGGAAGTCATCAAAAGTGGGAAGTCATCAAAAGTGGGAAATCACTGAAAGGGGGAGGTCAAAAAAAGTGGGAAGTCATCAAAAGTGGGAAGTTATCAAAAGTGGGAAGCCATCAAAAGTGGCAAGTCACCGAAAGGAGTAAGTCAAGAAAAAGTGGGAGGTCATCAAAAGTGGGAATTTATCAAAAGTGGGAAGTCATCAAAAGTGGGAAGTCATCAAAAGTAGGATATTATAAAAAGTGGCAAGTCATCAAAAGTGGGAATTCACCAAAAATGGGAGGTGAAGAAAAATTGGGAAGTCATGAAAAGTGGGAATTTATCAAAAATGGGAAGTTATCAAAAGTGGGAAGTCATCAAAAGTGGGAAGTCATCAAAAATGGGAAGTCAAGAAAACGTGGGAAGTCATCAAAAATGGGAAGTCATCAAAAGCGGGAAGTCAAAAAAATGGGAAGTCATCAAAAGTGGGAAGTCAAAAAAAGTGGGAAGTCATCAAAAGTGGGAAGTCATCAAAAGTGGGAAGTCACTGAAAGTGGGAGGTCAAGAAAAAGTGGGAAGTCAAGAAAAGGTGGGTAGTCATCAAAAGTGGGGAGGCATCAAAATTGGGAAGTCATGAAAACGTGGGAAGTCAAGAAAAAGTGCTAATTCAAGAAAGAGTGGGAAGTCAAGAATAAGTGGGATGTCCAGAAAAAGTGGGAAGTGAAGAAAATGTGGGAAGTCATCAAAAGTGGGAATATATCAGAAGTGGGAAGTCATCAAAAGTGGGAAGTCACCGAAAGTTGGATGTCAAGAAAAAGTGAGAAGTCATGAAAAGTGGGAAGTCAAGAAATTATGGGAAGTTAAGAAAAAGTGGGAAGTCGTCAAAAGTAGGCAGCCATCAAAATTGGGAAGTAAAGAAAACGTGGGAACTCATCAAAAGTGGGAAGTCATCAAAAGTGGGAAGTCAAAAAAAGATGGAAGTTATCAAAAGCGGGAAGTCATAGAAAGTGGGAAGTTATCAAAAGTGGGAAGCCATCAAAAGTGGGAAGTCACCGAAAGTAGGAAGTCAAGAAAAAGTGGGAAGTCATCAAAAGTGGGAATTTATCAAAAGTGAAAAGTCATCAAAAGTGGGAAGTCATCAAAAGTGGGACGCCACTGCAAGTGGGAGGTCAAGAAAAAGTGGGAAGTCATCAAAGGTGGGAAGTTATCAAAAGTGGGAAGTCATCAAAAGTGGGAAGTCATCAAAAGTGGGAAATCACTGAAAGGGGGAGGTCAAAAAAAAGTGGGAAGTCATCAAAAGTGGGAAGTTATCAAAAGTGGGAAGCCATCAAAAGTGGCAAGTCACCGAAAGGAGTAAGTCAAGAAAAAGTGGGAGGTCATCAAAAGTGGGAATTTATCAAAAGTGGGAAGTCATCAAAAGTGGGAAGTCATCAAAAGTAGGATATTATAAAAAGTGGCAAGTCATCAAAAGTGGGAATTCACCAAAAATGGGAAGTGAAGAAAAAGTGGGAAGTCATGAAAAGTGGGAATTTATCAAAAATGGGAAGTTATCAAAAGTGGGAAGTCATCAAAAGTGGGAAGTCATCAATAGTGGAAAGTCACTGAAAGGGGGAGGTCAAGAAAAAGTGGGAAGTCATAAAAGTGGGAAGTCAAGTAAAAATGGGGAGTTTTACAAAAAGTGGGAAGTCATCAAAAGTGGGAAGTCATCAAAAATGGGAAGTCAAGAAAACGTGGGAAGTCATCAAAAATGGGAAGTCATCAAAAGCGGGAAGTCAAAAAAAATGGGAAGTCATCAAAAGTGGGAAGTCAAAAAAAGTGGGAAGTCATCAAAAGTGGGAAGTCATCAAAAGTGGGAAGTCACTGAAAGTGGGAGGTCAAGAAAAAGTGGGAAGTCAAGAAAAGGTGGGTAGTCATCAAAAGTGGGGAGGCATCAAAATTGGGAAGTCATGAAAACGTGGGAAGTCAAGAAAAAGTGCTAATTCAAGAAAGAGTGGGAAGTCAAGAATAAGTGGGATGTCAAGAAAAAGTGGGAAGTCAAGAAAATGTGGGAAGTCATCAAAAGTGGGAATATATCAGAAGTGGGAAGTCATCAAAAGTGGGAAGTCACCGAAAGTTGGATGTCAAGAAAAAGTGAGAAGTCATGAAAAGTGGGAAGTCAAGAAATTATGGGAAGTTAAGAAAAAGTGGGAAGTCGTCAAAAGTAGGCAGCCATCAAAATTGGGAAGTAAAGAAAACGTGGGAACTCATCAAAAGTGGGAAGTCATGAAAAGTGGGAAGTCAAAAAAAGATGGAAGTTATCAAAAGCGGGAAGTCATAGAAAGTGGGAAGTTATCAAAAGTGGGAAGCCATCAAAAGTGGGAAGTCACCGAAAGTAGGAAGTCAAGAAAAAGTGGGAAGTCATCAAAAGTGGGAATTTATCAAAAGTGAAAAGTCATCAAAAGTGGGAAGTCATCAAAAGTGGGAAGCCACTGAAAGTGGGAGGTCAAGAAAAAGTGGGAAGTCATCAAAAGTGGGAAGTCAAGAAAAAATGGGAAGTTAAGAAAAAGTAGGATGTCATCAAAACCGGGAAGTCATCAAAAATGGGAAGTCTAGAAAACGTGGGAAGTCATCAAAAATGGGAAGTCATCAAAAGTGGGAAGTCAAAAAAGTGGGAAGTCATCAAATGTGGGAAGGCATAAAAATTGGGAGGTCATGAAAACGTGGGAAGTCAAGAAAAAGTTGGAAGTCAAGAAAAAGTGGGAAGTCAAGAAAAAGTGGGAAGTCATCAACAGTGGGAATTTATCAAAAGTGGGAAGTCATCAAAAGTGGGAATTCACCGAAAATGGGAGGTGAAGAAAAAATGGGAAGTCATCAAAAGTGGGAAGTCAAGAAAAAATGGTAAGTTAAGAAAAAGTGGGAGGTCATCAAATGTGGGAAGTCTTCAAAAATTAGAAGTCAAAAAAAGTGGGAAGTCAAGAAAACGTGGGATGTCATCAAAAGTGGGAAGTTATCAAAAGTGAGAAGTCAAGGTAAAATGGTAAGTTAAGAAAAAGTGGGAGGTTGTCAAATGTGGGAGGTCTTCAAAAATGGGAAGTCAAAGAAAGTGGGAAGTCAAGAAAACGTGGGAAGTCATCAAAAGTGGGAAGTTATCAAAAGTGGCAAGCCATCAAATATGGGAAGTCACCGAAAGTGGGAAGTGAAGAAAAAGTGGGAAGTCATGAAAAGTGAGAATTTATCAATAATGGGAAGCCATCAAAAGTGGGAAGTCAAGAAAACGTAGGAAATCATGAAAAGTGGGAAGTCAAGAAATTATGGGAAGTTAAGAAAAAGTGGGAGGTCGTCAAAAGTGGGAAGCCATCAAAATTGGGAAATCATCAAAAGTGGGATATTATAAAAAGTGGCAAGTCATCAAAAGTGGAAATTCACCGAAAATGGGAAGTGAAGAAAAAGTGGGAAGTCATGAAAAGTGGGAATTTATCAAAAATGGGAAGTCATCAAAAGTGGGAAGTCACTGCAAGTGGGAGGTCAAGAAAAAGTGGAAAGTCATCAAAAGTGGGAAGTCAAGAAATTATGGGAAGTTAAGAAAAAGTGGGAAGTCGTCAAAAGTAGGCAGCCATCAAAATTGGGAAGTAAAGAAAACGTGGGAACTCATCAAAAGTGGGAAGTCATGAAAAGTGGGAAGTCAAAAAAAGATGGAAGTTATCAAAAGCGGGAAGTCATAGAAAGTGGGAAGTTATCAAAAGTGGGAAGCCATCAAAAGTGGGAAGTCACCGAAAGTAGGAAGTCAAGAAAAAGTGGGAAGTCATCAAAAGTGGGAATTTATCAAAAGTGAAAAGTCATCAAAAGTGGGAAGTCATCAAAAGTGGGAAGTCACTGAAAGGGGGAGGTCAAGAAAAAGTGGGAAGTCATAAAAGTGGGAAGTCAAGAAAAAATGGGAAGTTAAGAAAAAGTAGGAAGTCATCAAAACTGGGAAGTCGTCAAAAATGGGAAGTCAAGAAAACGTGGGAAGTCATCAAAAGCGGGAAGTCAAAAAAATTGGGAAGTCATCAAAAGTGGGAAATCAAAAAAAGTGGGAAGTCATCAAAAGTGGGAAGTCATCAAAAGTGGGAAGTCACTGAAAGTGGGAGGTCAAGAAAAAGTGGGAAGTCAAGAAAAGGTGGGTAGTCATCAAATGTGGGGAGGCATCAAAATTGGGAAGTCATGAAAACGTGGGAAGTCAAGAAAAAGTGGGAATTCAAGAGAAAGTGGGAAGTCAAGAATAAGTGGGAAGTCAAGAAAAAGTGGGAAGTCAAGAAAAAGTGGGAAGTCATCAAAAGTGGGAATATATCAGAAGTGGGAAGTCATCAAAAGTGGGAAGTCACCGAAAGTTGGATGTCAAGAAAAAGTGAGAAGTCATGAAAAGTGGGAAGTGAAGAAATTATGGTAAGTTAAGAAAAAGTGGGAAGTCGTCAAAAGTGGGAAGCCATCAAAATTGGGAAGTCATCAAAAGTGGGATATTATAAAAAGTGGCAAGTCATCAAAAGTGGGAATTCACCGAAAATGGGAAGTGAAGAAAAAGTGGGAAGTCATGAAAAGTGGGAATTTATCAAAAATGGGAAGTCATCAAAAATGGGAAGTCACTGCAAGTGGGAGGTCAAGAAAAAGTGGGAAGTCATCAAAAGTGGGAAGTTATCAAAAGTGGGAAGTCATCAAAAGTGGGAAGTCATCAAAAGTGGGAAATCACTGAAAGGGGGAGGTCAAGAAAAAGTGGGAAGTCATAAAAGTGGGAAGTCAAGAAAAAATGGGAAGTTAAGAAAAAGTAGGAAGTCATCAAAACTGGGAAGTCATCAAAAATGGGAAGTCAAGAAAACGTGGGAAGTCATCAAAATTGGGAAGTCATCAAAAGCGGGAAGTCAAAAAAATTGGGAAGTCATCAAAAGTGGGAGGTCAAAAAAAGTGGGAATATATCAGAAGTGGGAAGTCATCAAAAGTGGGAAGTGACCGAAAGTTGGATGTCAAGAAAAAGTGAGAAGTCATGAAAAGTGGGAAGTCAAGAAATTATGGGAAGTTAAGAAAAGTGGGAAGTCGTCAAAAGTGGGAAGCCATCAAAATTGGGAAGTCAAGAAAACGTGTGAACTCATCAAAAGTGGGAAGTCATCAAAAGTGGGAAATCAAAAAAAGATGGAAGTCATCAAAAGCGGGAAGCCATCAAAAGTGGGAAGTCACCGAAAGTAGGAAGTCAAGAAAAAGTGAGAAGTCATCAAAAGTGAGAATTTATCAAAAGTGGGAAGTCATAAAAAGTGGGAAGTCATCAAAAGTGGGAGGTCACTGAAAGTGGGATGTCATCAAAACCGGGAAGTCATCAAAAATGGGAAGTCAAGAAAACGTGGGAAGTCATCAAAAATGGGAAGTCATCAAAAGTGGGAAGTCAAGATAAAAGGGTAAGTTAAGAAAAAGTGGGAGGTCGTCAAATGTGGGAAGTCTTCAAAAATGGGAAGTCAAAAAAAGTGCTTAGTCAAGAAAACGTGGGAAGTCATCAAAAGTGGGAAGTTATCAAAAGTGGGAAGCCATCAAAAGTGGGAAGTCACTGAAAGTGGGAGGTCAAGAAAAAGTGGGAAGTCATCAAAAGTGGAAGTTTATCAGAAGTGGGAAGTCATCAAAAGTGGGAGGTCATCAAAAGTGGGAAGTCATCAAAAGTGGGAAGTCACTGCAAGTGGGAGGTCAAGAAAAAGTGGGAAGTCATCAAAAGTGGGAAGTTATCAAAAGTGGGAAGCCATCAAAAGTGGCAAGTCACCGAAAGGAGGAAGTCAAGAAAAAGTGGGAGCTCATCAAAAGTGGGAATTTATCAAAAGTGGGAAGTCATCAAAAGTGGGAAGTCATCAAAAGTGGGATATTATAAAAAGTGGCAAGTCATCAAAAGTGGGAATTCACCGAAAATGGGAAGTGAAGAAAAAGTGGGAAGTCATGAAAAGTGGGAATTTATCAAAAATGGGAAGTTATCAAATATGGGAAGTCATCAAAAGTGGGAAGTCATCAATAGTGGAAAGTCACTGAAAGGGGGAGGTCAAGAAAAAGTGGGAAGTCATAAAAGTGGGAAGTCAAGAAAAAATGGGGAGTTTTACAAAAAGTAGGAAGTCATCAAAACTGGGAAGTCATCAAAAATGGGAAGTCAAGAAAACGTGGGAAGTCATCAAAAATGGGATGTCATCAAAAGCGGGAAGTCAAGAAAAAGTGGGAAGTCATCAACAGTGGGAATTTATCAAAAGTGGGAAGTCATCAAAAGTGGGAATTCACCGAAAATGGGAGGTGAAGAAAAAATGGGAAGTCATCAAAAGTGGGAAGTCAAGAAAAAATGGTAAGTCAAGAAAAAGTGGGAGGTCATCAAATGTGGGAAGTCTTCAAAAATTGGAAGTCAAAAAAAGTGGGAAATCAAGAAAACGTGGGAAGTCAAGAATAAGTGGGAAGTCAAGAAAAAGTGGGAAGTCAAGAAAAAGTGGGAAGTCATCAAAAGTGGGAAGTCAAGAAAAAATGGGGAGTTTTACAAAAAGTAGGAAGTCATCAAAACTGGGAAGTCATCAAAAATGGGAAGTCAAGAAAACGTGGGAAGTCACCAAAAATGGGAAGTCATCAAAAGCGAGAAGTCAAAAAAAATGGGAAGTCATCAAAAGTGGGAAGTCAAAAAAAGTAGGAAATCATCAAAAGTGGGAAGTCATCAAAAGTGGGAAGTCACTGAAAGTGGGAGGTCAAGAAAAATTGGGAAGTCAAGAAAAGGTGGGTAGTCATCAAATGTGGAGAGGCATCAAAATTGGGAAGTCATGAAAACGTGGGAAGTCAAGAAAAAGTGGGAATTCAAGAAAGAGTGGGAAGTCAAGAATAAGTGGGAAGTCACCGAAAGTTGGATGTCAAGAAAAAGTGAGAAGTCATGAAAAGTGGGAAGTCAAGAAATTATGGGAAGTTAAGAAAAAGCGGGAAGTCGTCAAAAGTAGGAAGCCATCAAAATTAGGAAGTAAAGAAAACGTGGGAACTCATCAAAAGTGGGAAGTCATCAAAAGTGGGAAGTCAAAAAAAGATGGAAGTTATCAAAAGCGGGAAGTCATAGAAAGTGGGAAGTTATCAAAAGTGGGAAGCCATTAAAAGTGGGAAGTCACCGAAAGTAGGAAGTCAAGAAAAAGTGGGAAGTCATCAAAAGTGGGAATTTATCAAAAGTGAAAAGTCATCAAAAGTGGGAAGTCATCAAAAGTGGGAAGCCACTGAAAATGGGAGGTCAAGAAAAAGTGGGAAGTCATCAAAAGAGGGAAGTCAAGAAAAAATGGGAAGTTAAGAAAAAGTAGGATGTCATCAAAACCGGGAAGTCATCAAAAATGGGAAGTCAAGAAAAAGTGGGAAGTCAAGAAAAAGTGGGAACTCATCAACAGTGGGAATTTATCAAAAGTGGGAAGTCATCAAAAGTGGGAATTCACCGAAAATGGGAGGTGAAGAAAAAATGGGAAGTCATCAAAAGTGGGAAGTCAAGAAAAAATGTTAAGTTAACAAAAAGTGGGAGGTCATCAAATGTGGGAAGTCTTCAAAAATTCTAAGTCAAAAAAAGTGGGAAATCAAGAAAACGTGGGATGTCATCAAAAGTGGGAAGTTATCAAAAGTGGGAAGCCATCAAAAGTGGGAAGCCATCAAAAGTGGCAAGTCACCGAAAGTAGGAAATCAAGAAAAAGTGGGAGGTCATCAAAAGTGGGAATTTATCAAAAATGGGAAGTCATCAAAAGTGGGAAGTCATCAAAAGTGGGATATTATAAAAAGTGGCAAGTCATCAAAAGTGGGAATTCACCGAAAATGGGAAGTGAAAAAAAAGTGGGAACTCATGAAAAGTGGGAATTTATCAAAAATGGGAAGTCATCAAAAGCGGGAAGTCAAAAAAATTGGGAAGTCATCAAAAGTGGGAAGTCAAAAAAGTGGGAAGTCATCAAAAGTGGGAAGTCATCAAAAGTGGGAAGTCACTGAAAGTGGGAGGTCAAGAAAAAGTGGGAAGTCAAGAAAAGGTGGGTAGTCATCAAATGTGGGGAGGCATCAAAATTGGGAAGTCATGAAAACGTGGGAAGTCAAGAAAAAGTGGGAATTCAAGAAAAAGTGGGAAGTAAAGAAAAAGTGGGAAGTCAAGAAAAAGTGGGAAGTCAAGAAAAAGTGGGAAGTCATCAAAAGTGGGAATATATCAGAAGTGGGAAGTCATCAAAAGGGGGAAGTCACCGAAAGTTGGATGTCAAGAAAAAGTGAGAAGTCATGAAAAGTGGGAAGTCAAGAAATTATGGGAAGTTAAGAAAAAGTGGGAAGTCGTCAAAAGTGGGAAGCCATCAAAATTGGGAAGTCATGAAAACGTGGGAAGTCAAGAAAAAGTTGGAAGTCAAGAAAAAGTGGGAAGTCAAGAAAAAGTGGGAAGTCATCAACAGTGGGAATTTATCAAAAGTGGGAAGTCATCAAAAGTGGGAATTCACCGAAAATGGGAGGTGAAGAAAAAATGGGAAGTCATCAAAAGTGGGAAGTCAAAAAAAAATGGTAAGTCAAGAAAAAGTGGGAGGTCATCAAATGTGGGAAGTCTTCAAAAATTGGAAGTCAAAAAAAGTGGGAAATCAAGAAAACGTGGGATGTCATCAAAAGTGGGAAGTTATCAAAAGTGGGAAGCCATCAAAAGTGGGAAGCCATCAAAAGTGGCAAGTCACCGAAAGTAGGAAATCAAGAAAAAGTGGGAGGTCATCAAAAGTGGGAATTTATCAAAAATGGGAAGTCATCAAAAGTGGGAAGTCACTGCAAGTGGGAGGTCAAGAAAAAGTGGGAAGTCATCAAAAGTGGGAAGTTATCAAAAGTGGGAAGTCATCAAAAGTGGGAAGTCATCAAAAATGGGAAGTCAAGAAAACGTGGGAAGTCATCTAAAATGGGAAGTCATCAAAAGCGGGAAGTCAAAAAAATTGGGAAGTCATCAAAAGTGGGAAGTCAAAAAAGTGGGAAGTCATCAAAAGTGGGAAGTCATCAAAAGTGGGAGGTCATGAAAACGTGGGAAGTCAAGAAAAAGTTTGAAGTCAAGAAAAAGTGGGAAGTCAAGAAAAAGTCGGAAGTCATCAACAGTGGGAATTTATCAAAAGTGGGAAGTCATCAAAAGTGGGAATTCACCGAAAATGGGAGGTGAAGAAAAAATGGGAAGTCATCAAAAGTGGGAAGTCAAAAAAAAGTGGGAAGTCATCAAAAGTGGGAAGTCATCAAAAGTGGGAAGTCACTGAAAGTGGGAGGTCAAGAAAAAGTGGGAAGTCAAGAAAAGGTGGGTAGTCATCAAAAGTGGGGAGGCATCAAAATTGGGAAGTCATGAAAACGTGGGAAGTCAAGAAAAAGTGCTAATTCAAGAAAGAGTGGGAAGTCAAGAATAAGTGGGATGTCAAGAAAAAGTGGGAAGTCATGAAAAGTGGGAAGTCAAGAAATTATGGGAAGTTAAGAAAAAGTGGGAAGTCGTCAAAAGTAGGCAGCCATCAAAATTGGGAAGTAAAGAAAACGTGGGAACTCATCAAAAGTGGGGAAGTCATCAAAAGTGGGAAGTCAAAAAAAGATGGAAGTTATCAAAAGCGGGAAGTCATAGGAAAGTGGGAGTTATCAAAAGTGGGAAGCCATCAAAAGTGGGAAGTCACCAAAAGTAGGAAGTGAAGAAAAAGTGGGAAGTCATCAAAAGTGGGAATTTATCAAAAGTGAAAAGTCATCAAAAGTGGGAAGTCATCAAAAGTGGGAAGCCACTGCAAGTGGGAGGTCAAAAAAGTGGAAGTCATCAAAGGTGGGAAGTTATCAAAAGTGGGAAGTCATCAAAAGTGGGAAGTCATCCAAAAGTGGGAAATCACTGAAAGGGGGAGGTCAAGAAAAAGTGGGAAGTCATCAAAAGTGGGAAGTTATCAAAAAGTGGGAAGCCATCAAAAGTGGCAATGTCACCGAAAGGAGGAAGTCAAGAAAAAGTGGGAGGTCATCAAAAGTGGGAATTTATCAAAAGTGGGAAGTCATCAAAGTGGGAAGTCATCAAAAGTAGGATATTATAAAAAGTGGCAAGTCATCAAAAGTGGGAATTCACCAAAAATGGGAAGTGAAGAAAAAGTGGGAAGTCATGAAAAGTGGGAATTTATCAAAAATGGGAAGTTATCAAAAGTGGGAAGTCATCAAAAGTGGGAAGTCATCAATAGTGGAAAGTCACTGAAAGGGGGAGGTCAAGAAAAAGTGGGAAGTCATAAAAGTGGGAAGTCAAGTAAAAATGGGAGTTTTACAAAAAGTGGGAAGTCATCAAAAGTGGGAAATCATCAAAATGGGAAGTCAAGAAAACGTGGGAAGTCATCAAAAATGGGAAGTCATCAAAAGCGGGAAGTCAAAAAAAATGGGAAGTCATCAAAAGTGGGAAGTCAAAAAAGTGGGAAGTCATCAAAAGTGGGAAGTCATCAAAAGTGGGAAGTCACTGAAAGTGGGAGGTCAAGAAAAAGTGGGAAGTCAAGAAAAGGTGGGTAGTCATCAAAAGTGGGGAGGCATCAAAATTGGGAAGTCATGAAAACGTGGGAAGTCAAGAAAAAGTGCTAATTCAAGAAAGAGTGGGAAGTCAAGAATAAGTGGGATGTCAAGAAAAAGTGGGAAGTCAAGAAAATGTGGGAAGTCATCAAAAGTGGGAATATATCAGAAGTGGAAGTCATCAAAAGTGGGAAGTCACCGAAAGTTGGATGTCAAGAAAAAGTGAGAAGTCATGAAAAGTGGGAAGTCAAGAAATTATGGGAAGTTAAGAAAAAGTGGGAAGTCGTCAAAAGTAGGCAGCCATCAAAATTGGGAAGTAAAGAAAACGTGGGAACTCATCAAAAGTGGGAAGTCATGAAAAGTGGAAGTCAAAAAAGATGGAAGTTATCAAAAGCGGGAAGTCATAGAAAGTGGGAAGTTATCAAAAGTGGGAAGCCATCAAAAGTGGGAAGTCACCGAAAGTAGGAAGTCAAGAAAAAGTGGGAAGTCATCAAAAGTGGGAATTTATCAAAAGTGAAAAGTCATCAAAAGTGGGAAGTCATCAAAAGTGGGAAGCCACTGAAAGTGGGAGGTCAAGAAAAAGTGGGAAGTCATCAAAAGTGGGAAGTCAAGAAAAAATGGGAAGTTAAGAAAAAGTAGGATGTCATCAAAACCGGGAAGTCATCAAAAATGGGAAGTCTAGAAAACGTGGGAAGTCATCAAAATGGGAAGTCATCAAAAGTGGGAAGTCAAAAAAAGTGGGAAGTCATCAAATGTGGGAAGGCATAAAAATTGGGAGGTCATGAAAACGTGGGAAGTCAAGAAAAAGTTGGAAGTCAAGAAAAGTGGGAGGTCAAGAAAAAGTGGGAAGTCATCAACAGTGGGAATTTATCAAAAGTGGGAAGTCATCAAAAGTGGGAATTCACCGAAAATGGGAGGTGAAGAAAAAAATGGGAAGTCATCAAAAGTGGGAAGTCAAGAAAAAATGGTAAGTTAAGAAAAAGTGGGAGGTCATCAAATGTGGGAAGTCTTCAAAAATTAGAAGTCAAAAAAAAGTGGGAAGTCAAGAAAACGTGGGATGTCATCAAAAGTGGGAAGTTATCAAAAGTGGGAAGTCAGGATAAAATGGTAAGTTAAGAAAAAGTGGGAGGTTGTCAAATGTGGGAGGTCTTCAAAAATGGGAAGTCAAAGAAAGTGGGAAGTCAAGAAAACGTGGGAAGTCATCAAAAGTGGGAAGTTATCAAAAGTGGCAAGCCATCAAATATGGGAAGTCACCGAAAGTGGGAAGTGAAGAAAAAGTGGGAAGTCATGAAAAAGTGAGAATTTATCAATAATGGGAAGCCATCAAAGTGGGAAGTCAAGAAAACGTAGGAAGTCATGAAAAGTGGGAAGTCAAAAAATTATGGGAAGTTAAGAAAAAGTGGGAAGTCGTCAAAAGTGGGAAGCCATCAAAATTGGGAAATCATCAAAAAGTGGGATATTAAAAAGTGGCAAGTCATCAAAAGTGGAATTCACCGAAAATGGGAAGTGAAGAAAAAGTGGGAAGTCATGAAAAGTGGGAATTTATCAAAAATGGGAAGTCATCAAAAGTGGGAATCACTGCAAGTGGGAGTCAAGAAAAAGTGGAAAGTCATCAAAAGTGGGAAGTACAAAAGTGGGAAGTCATCAAAAGTGGAAG
>RQOL01000940.1:0-19656 GCA_013076295.1 Sanderia malayensis
GATCACATTTTTTTATATATAGACCAGCCGGGGGCGCTCGCATACGCTCGCTTCCCGGAGCCCGTCAAGTACAAAAAGTTTAATGTGGTTGGTGCACTTCGTGCGCTGCATTCGCTAACGCTCATGCCCTTTCCCACCCCACGTACAGTGGTTTGGCTCGCCCTCGCCGCCCTGTCTATCTATTGTCACGATTGTAGTGTTTAACATGCATGGAAATTAGTTTTAGCGGTCAGCCTCGCTTTCATCATCTAAGCCTCGTACTGATGGTACAGTAGATAAGATGCAAGATAAAAGTTTGTTTTGTTTTAGGGACGACAACAATTAGCCTGCTATTAGTTGAGTGCATGGATTGACACTTGGATGTGGTCTTTTGTCAACCTAATATAGGATAGGTATAAACAGTAAAGGACCATTGATGATGAATGTCCAGAATTTAAATTAATTTTGACTTACACTGATGACACTGATGCATTGATTTTTGATAAAGCAATAAGTATGTAGCCTCCAATACTTGCATTGGTACAATGATGTACATCAGTAGATCTACAAAGTGAAAGAAACAAATTATATTTTATTTAATATGTTGGTTTATTACTATCAAGGCTAAAAAATAATTGGATTTGGATTTGGAGAATCTGTGGAGTTTAATTTTCCTTTGATGTTGATTTAATGTATATCATTATGAAAAGAAATAAAGAAATTAATATTGATCAGTATGACATAACATTACAGTATGACATTACAGACAAAACAGATCATTTAATGCAATTGCCATGAAAAAGCTTTGTGAAAATAAATGAAGTACAACGATTTCTACGGCTGGGATTGGTTTTACATTAGTTTCAATCATATAGAACATAAGGATAAGCACGGGACACCGTGGATAACGAATGCAAAAGTACTTCATAATCATCATCAATGGGATGGGAATTGCATGGTGAAAGGAGTTTCATAGGAGTATTGGGCTTGGTTGGTAAGGCAAAGAAGGCAGCCACAAAGTGAAAAGAATCGTCAACGAAAAAATTATAACAAAATTAAAGCCACTGAAACATGTGGGTACAGCATTAAACACTCTTTCCGAAATCATTAAATATAAAGAGCCATGAAACATAAGCGGAGTTGTCAATTTTGGCCTGAGGAAACTATATGTTTGAGTGAAATACAATTGGCCTAAGCAACTATATGGGAACTTGAATGGGGTGAAATTAAAAATAAAGTCTACTTACTCCTGAGCTGCGGCAAAATGAATGTTTCTCTCAGCTTTACTTTCTTTATTTCACCATCAAGTTCCATTGCAATCCAAGATTTGGGAAACGAATATTCGGACAGCACAACCACAACCAGCATGAGAAATTGCTACGTTGACGAAACATAGCATAAATCAAAATCACACAACAAATTCTATTGTTATGCCGTCCCGTTTTGACGTAATTATTTGATTGAGCTGGATTGGCTTACAATCAACCCAACCCAAGAGAACTCAACTCAAGTGAACAAAGAACATGTGGTGGCAAGGCAATGCGTCCTTCCTTTCATCTTTTCTGTTCTGTGCTGATGGTAAGTAGGTTTTCCAGATCGTATTATATCATTGCGATCTTTCAGGTTACATCTTTAAAATAATCTATAGTGTTTCTGTGAAGGTTTTGATTCATTTTTCTAGCGTATAAGACTTTAGCAAATATAGTATTTGACCACGAATCCCTTGAGAATAGGCCACATTTGAGAAAAACGGATGATACATTGTTCGCATTGGAAAATGAGATACGATTCTGTGCTACTTACGTTTTATTACATGTATTATTCGTGAATTTTAGGTACTCTCTGTGCTACGTATGGGATTTGTGTGGTGCGATGTCAATGCAGGCAATTTTTGACTGTTCTTCAGGTAAGTATATTGAATTATATGAGATCATTATGCATCCCAAAGGCCACATCTTGTTCATTTATAAAGACGGGTTTTTGAAATACATTTCTTGTAAATTTTTAGGGTTTGTGTCACAGCATGTCCAAGAAGAGTGTTGGTGATAAATATTTGTTGGCGGAATGCACCGTTTTTCAAAGGTAATAGTCTTGTTATTATTTTTGCAATGTTATTATTATTAATTGTTATTCTAATTTATCGTTGTACAAAATTTAACAATTTAACAAAACAAACAAATAACAGGAAAGAAAACGAACAAAAGACAAACATGAACACAATTACAGTTACAATTACTTTTTCTGAATGTTTGTGCCCCTTACCAAAGACAAAATTTCTTTTGTGGGCACATCTGCCCACATGCACCTCGTGTGCGCTTCTTCTTTATTTTTTTTTTGTTGTTTTTTATATTTTTTGAATCTTTTTTTTTCTATAATTTTTATTTTTATTTCTTCAGATTTCCTGTAGAGAAAAAGACATTGTTACAGAAGGAGTTGAAAGTAACAATATGTTATACACACAGATGAGATGGAAAATTGCATTGCAACTTACGCTATTTCATCCTTTGTTAAATGCCCATCCAGGGTGCTAAAAAATGAAATTTGGTGCCTCTTTTAATGGCACTGAACTTCAAGGCACATTGCCTTTTTAGTGAGCCAATGTCAGTAAAATTGATTAGCTAGGATTAATATGAGAACAATATATTAAAAACAGTGACTCACATAGGATACATTTGTGTTTCCTTGTAAAGCAGTTTGATAATCTATGCATAACATTTGTTTAGATTTATCAATATATGGATTAAAGTATTTTTCAATGCTACCTTAGTTTCTTCTCCACAATAAACCACTGTGGGTTCCTTTGGAACAGTGTTGGCAACTTTAGGCTCAACTGCTTCATCATCCTCTGTCTGAACTGTTTCAGCACCCTCAGGCATGGCAACTTCATTTTCAGTATCCATGTTAAAACTATATATAAATATATTGTCATTGTCATTCAATGAAAGGTGAGTTAATAGGGTATCGGTCGTTTGAATTTGCCTATACAGTTCTGTTGATGTTACAATAATATATACTTTTAATGTATTAATATGACACAGTTTTATTTTCTGCAGATAATGAATAATAATTATCTTTCTTACAATGAAGAGGAGAGACTAAAGGCAGGCAGAAAACGCAGAACTGAATACATGAACTTACGGTAGCAGTGGTGACAAAATTTATCTATTTCAATGAACCTGTTAAGGATAAATTGTTATTGTGATAATATCCACTGCAATAGCAATTGTGACATAAAATATAGCAGTTTGAGCTTTTTTAAAGCTGTTTAGTTATAAATAGCCTGTATTTTCATGTGAAAGTAAAAGCAACGTTAAAAATACATGTACTTACGTAATTGTTGTTTTTCTTGTGGTGGGTTGAAAAAAATTTTTATGCACGCTATGTCCTCTATGACGCAAGAAAAATTTTAAATTTCGCGCCGCTATTGTTGTTGCTAGGACGCCGAAATTCCCGTGTAAATCTGATGATAATAGTATTAGCTCCTGCAGGACATTACGTGGTGCTGCATTGATTTTATTGTGACTGTAGTTTTAAAGAGCAACAAAACTTGGAATTATGCGATAACTATTAGAATTACAAATTACAATTGCGATGAGAATACACGTTTTTTTTATAAGGAACCTAGCTGAGGGCCTAGTTGTTTAAGTTTATTATTTTGAGATCCTTTGACCACTTTGTACTTGTAAAAGGTCTTTAATTTTAAGTTTGGCATTTGGTGGACATAATTAGAAGAGACGCAAGAAAAGCATTCAAATTCATCGTTTTGCTGTATGAAAGGATAAGAGGTTAACACATGAAGAAGCTTCAAATAATGTAAAAGTACTGAAAATCAATGGAACCGGCTTCTCAATTTTGAATAGTGCGGAAATATTAATATACTAAAAATTAAAAGATGCCTTAGTGATTTGGTCTGTAGTAGTAAACGTTCCTTAAGTTTTCTACCTTATACATGTAGGTTCCTTATAGAAAAGCTTGTTACTTCAAGTTACTATTATGTTGTAATTGTTCTGAGGATTCAATAAGTTTCTGTGCTTGCATGTTAATTGTATGGGAAAGCTCTTTATGATATAAGACACATTGTAAGATGGTAGTACAGTTCATGTAATACAGTGTCTACATACTGAAAACATAAGCAAGTGTCAATGATATATACAATTAGAATGTTGTTGATAAAAAAAACAGAAACATAGTTTGTTAAGCACTTCCACAGTGAATGAATGAGGACACACCATACACTATGAGGTTCTGGTTAAAAGATATCTACAATGGGAAACTTATCATGCAAGACTCTCAATATTCAAGTAAGATAACAAAGACATATTTATGCACATATAGATTATTAAAATGCATTAATAATGTTTGCTTGTGTGGTAAGAGCCATGTTAGCTTGTTTTGTCCAATGTAATGGAGGATTCTATCAGTGATTGATACAATGTATGCTTCCCACTAAATTTGAAAATGTTGTGCTCTAATGGTTGTGAAATCATTGCCGTCTATGCCTGGCACACTGAGCTTACGACAACACATCTACCTGATAAGGAACATCATTAAGTGACAATGAGGAAGAATTAAGTACCTACAGGTTTAGAATACTGTAAGTGATTCGTTAAGAAAACATTTAGTGGTAGTCAATGTAGAAATATTATTTAGCATTTATTTATTCAGTCTGCTTTTCAAGCAAGGTGCATTAATTGTTCATATGGAACAGAGAGCATCATACCTTGAATATTATACCTGACTTGGGAAATAATTTGAAGAGAACATTTTGAACCATTGATTTAATTTTCCATTGCCTTTGACTAAATGAATCTGTACAAAAAATAGGAAAAGAGCATTAATGAGTGTATTCGACAAAACAGTTATGCAATGCACGTGCAATGAGGAAGGTGGTAAGTAAATAAAGTGTGGAATTTTCCCAGGGCTTGAACTTGACTTTCACTGGTTTCCTTCATGTACACATTACAACAATTAAACATCTTGGATAAACAGAAATGAAAGCAGGTTCATGTTGGGATATCAATGAGCTTTGCTCGTAAAACAAAGAAGGAAGCCACAAAGTCAATAAATTGGTTAGGAACTATATTCACGAAAACAAAAGCCCCAGGAAGATTTCGATATAGCAATGCACATTTCATTGGAGAATTTCCAGAATTCTGGCCTAACAAACTACTATATGTAAACCGTGAGTAAAGTAGAAATGGCCTAAGCTAAGCAATTTCCACTCAACATATCAAATGGAAAGGGATAAAAATGTCCTCTCCTCATTCACAGCAGCCTAGTTGTCTCCCTTAAGTCAATAGGGGTATCTCCTCTACCTGAGCTTCATTTTCTCTCATTTCAGTATCAAATTCCCTTATATCTAAATATCCATTGTTTGATTGTCCAAAATGAAAATTAACCTGACTTACCTTTGGTGAAGAGCAAGGTAGTTGTTTCCTTTGAGCCAGGAAGGCTTTATGAGGTATAATTTCATTGAGTTCAGCAACTAAATCCGACTCGATGCCATTTGTTGGCAGGCAGAAACTTTGACCCGACAGGCAACAATAGTGCGATGATGAGACATAACATAGATGAAAATCATACATAGACAGCACAAAGGCGTTTGAAATGGGAGACAGAAGTCTCGCCTCGTTTCAATGATCTTAGCAGAAATGCATCTAATTAAAAACGAAGTCGATAAATTTTGTTATGATGTTATTGAATGGAGATTTATATGGGACAAATACACAAATATATGAATATTGAAACTCTAACGATTTATCTGCTGGCAATCTTCTATTGAAAACGTAAATCGCTAATTTAAAAACCTTATTATTAATGCGGAAGATCTGAAAGATATACAATACAGTACAAAAAACATGTTTTGAAAGGACGTGGATAGATATTTGTATTGTATGCGAAGTACGAATGCGAAGGGTTGAGTCATGATATAGTCTACTATTAAAATTGGTGAATGGTCAATATCCATAAAAATTGATACATACAATCCGTAGTTCAGGTTGCAAAATTGATTGGTTAAGCGACGTCTTTAGCAAAATGACAGTACCTCAATTTGGATTCTTCAATAGCACTTCACTCTCAGCAAGCATACATCTCTGCCACGGCGTGAATGTATTCTTTCAATAACCGCGTTCGTTTGTTTTGAGGATTACGTTTGTACATAGTAAAAAAAAAGAATAAGATTGCCGGTTACATTAGTTAAAAGCTCGAACACCAGCGTCAAGGAGTAACCTTTGTTCGAGTTTTCCTTGTTGGTGAAAAGTGCAATTGAAATTGGGAAGTATATAATAGTAAACACTAAAGGGGCAACTATAGATTTTAGATCAAGTTTTCATGTATTAAAAGGAGAGGGGGAGATGTTATTGATAGTGCGATGTTTTGCAAAAAGTAACTATCCTTAAGGGACAACTTGCAGTTTTCACAGAGTAAGGAAATCCACTTTCCCATAGGCAATATCGGAGAAAATGGCAACGCATAACTCTTAATAATCGGGCGCTACGCAGGATTCAGGACTGTGCCGACTGCTGTGTGTGGTGCAGTCACCCCTGGACATGTGGAGGGTGTAATGTCCAGTTGGTCTCCGCAGATCAGTGTTATCTAGAATGAATGCATTCTAGAAAGGTGCCAGTAACGGCTGTACATCACACTTATGTGCGACGTGATCTGCGTTGACACACAATACCCGTACCCTTGAATGTGTGTATGTGCGTTTTGGTAGGCAGCCCTCTGTAGAGCAACTGTGCAGATGGTCGCTCTAGGATGAAGCCTTTACAGGACTTCTTGGAAAACAATGTTCTTTGTTTTCCTGTGTGTTTCCTCTGGGAGGAATACTTTTAGCCCGTTAAATGATGTTGCTCTTGACATGGCCACATATAACTGACCATGTGTGAACACGGGCTCAGGTAAGTACAAACCAACATACCTCAGGGATTGCCCCTGTGCCTTGTTGATTGTCAAGCAGTATGCAAGTCTGACTGGAAACTGTCGGCGTTTCATTTTGAACGGCATTTCCGTGTCCTGAGTGGAGACTGTGATCTTGGGAATCATGACCCGTTGTCCTCTGTGCTCCTTGTAATGATCTCTGCTGTGATCACGTGACGTCGGAGATGCCGAACTATGAGTCTTGTTCCGTTGCAAAGACCTTTCTTTGGATTGAGATTCCGCAGAAGAATGATCGTTGCACCAACCTAATGCAATGAATATTTTGTGATTAATGACGGCTTTTTTATGGTGCACTACCTTTGCACATAATAATTTAATGTTAATAGGATGAAATATTGTACTCTTCCTACCTTGAGTTTAAGTCTGTGCAACGGCATTCCATTCGGAGTGAGTTGGTTGAGAAATTCAATGGGGTAGGCCTCTTCCTCATCTGGATCGTCTGTGACAACACTGTCTGTGCTGTAATAAGTTCTTTCGGCTGTTTGAAGTCTGTCCAGAATTAAGTCGTTCACTTGATGTGATAAGTCATTCTTCGGAGTCAGGCAACAGCGTTCAGACATTGTTACAGGATCCATCATTAGGTGTGAATCTGGTGTGTTCGGCCTGGGAAAAATGAAGTTCAGCATGTCTTCTTTAGACGAAGTGCATATCTGTTGTGGCAGAATGACGTTGTCCAGTGCATCGTGTGCTTCTTGCTTGTTGCCAAGTCTGAGAAGCCATTCTGAGAATTCACGGTATGAATCATCTTGAACGGCTCTCATGTTGGTGTGTAAACGATGCTGCTGAAACTTTGTCCATAGATCAATGATCTGGTGTGATTTTAGAGTCTCTGCTACAATTCTTTCCCTTCCTGCTTTCGTGACGACAGGTAGAACTTGTCTGAATCACCACCAAGTAGCATGAACTTGCCACCAAATGGTCTGTCGACATGTGTAATGTCTCGAAGCAGTCGGTCGACTGCTTGTAATGCAAGTGCGGGAATCATGGAAGCTTCATCCCATATGAAAGGGTAGTTTCGCGCAATACCTGTGCTCTCCTGCTCTGTCTCTTGACATTGCACGTTGATTCAGCTTGAAGTGGTATAGGAATTTGAAAGGTAGAGTGTGAAGTTCTACCATTTATGAGCAGTGTTGCAGCAATTCCTGACCACGCCATGCACTGAACTTTATGTCCATTGGCTTGCAGATTGTGAACCAACGTGTTGTAAAGGAAAGTTTTCCCGGTTCCAGCCGGTCCGTCAACAAAGTGACAGTTCTGTTCGGATTGCGCGTTGATAGCATCAGTGATTCCCGTGTATATGGCTCGCTGTTCAGGGTTCAATGCGGCCAGCATTCGTTCTCCTTCCTCTCTGGCATTGCCAACATCGATGTCATGTTCCTCTGTAATAAAAGTGAAATATTTTGCAATAACATTGGAAAGAAAGCTAGGAAATCATGTGCAAAAATACGTAAATGCCCTTGTCTGCACGATGTTAGGATACATTATTATATTCTTACTAATACAGTACATATTTGAAAATAACACATTAGTACCTCGTTCAGGAATGACATAGTCGGCTGGAAGTTGAGGAAGGTCAGCATAATTAGTGATCGATTGACCATGTACTTTCAAATTTTCGTCAATGTCATGTAGACATTGATACATGTGTCGGTCTTCAAAAGCTATGGCCATATCTGGATGATTGACTTGATCACGTCGTACAAAGTCTTCACTTAATGCTTCTTTGAACATGTTGAAGAGTGCTGCGATATCAGAAGGTGTTTGAAAAAGGAGTAATGTTGCAAACAACTGTCTCAGTTGTACTGGCATGTTGAAAATGACTGCCTCCTCCAAACAGCGTATGATTTCAGCATCATCTTCCAACAGACCTAGAGCTAAAGCAGCGTCTTTGAAGGAATTGCATAGGTTTCCTTCTATCGTACGAAGATCTTCAAACGACGTGGCACCTCGTTTATGGAGAAGCAATAGTCTCAGTGCGAACCTTTGCTCACATGGTCGTGGGTGAACTTGATATATTCTGCCTATGACAGGCAGTGTTCTCCGCTGTCTTGCTTTCCATGTTTTGGTGCGCTCGTTGAAAACATAGTGTTCAGGAATCTCGTGATAGAGATATTGGCGTGCAGCCGGGTCTTGTGCATTCAATTCAAACCAAGACGTCAGTGTGGTTTTTTCATTGATGTTTTGTAATTGTTCGACCCTTCCATTATCCTGAAAGTATACGGTCTGCTGATCAGGTAAATGAACATGCAGACGTTTTATAGTGTGACTTTTCTCGTGCATGGAAAATTGGAATATTCTGTGAACAGCTTCGTGTGGTCCAATATACCGAGCGTTGATGTATTGGCGTACTTCATCGTGCTCAATATCTTGAGGTACTTGTTGCTGCTGTCCTTCCAGAATTTCCACGTGTGCCATATCTTGTCCTTTATGAATATATTTGAAAATATATTTCACGGACTTCACAGTGCTACATATTTCGAGATTAATGTGACACTGATACTTGAGTAGAAGATAGCGATTATGTGGCACAACCCATGTATCATCTAGAAGTCGATCTTCAGATTGACTGGGTGACGACAGCGTCGTCTGTAGAGTGGATAACCATTCGCATTAAGTTGTGTTTCGGCAGTGCGATCTTTCGGAAATCGTTTCTTGCATTTGTTATTCTCCATGCAAACACATCCGGGGTTTATATCACCGCATGGTCCATGTGTCATGTGCTTCAGCACTAACTTGTGATATCTTGCATCCTGTGGGTCCGGAATTTCAGCTGATATGAGTCGATCTACCTGTAGGTTTCGAGGAAAAATATCACATGTAAGTTCTACACATCAAAATGCATTGTGTTTTTACTAAGCAATACAACTGATGATTATATATCGTACTCTATATATAAATTATTGTTGTAGATGTTACCTCTTCGGGTGTTCGCGGTCTATCAGCCTCAGACAGGAACAGAATCATGTGAGCGTGTGGTAGTCCTCTCTTCTGAAATTCGATGACATATACATGTGCAATAGTGTGTCCCAGAATGTGCTTGTGAAGGATATCTTCCAGTAGTTCTTGTAGTTTGAGTTGAAATACTCGTGTGACGATGTCAGGCCGGTCATTTGCCTTCTGGTGTGGTAGAATGTTCTCTGAAATCTCCTTCCATCTGGGATTGGCCGTCATGGTTAGGAAGATGTCAGGCTTGCCATACTTTCTGACGATAGTCATTGCATCTTGAAAGTTCTGGTACATATTTCGTTGACTGCCTGAAAAAGATGAGGGAAGTATCACAACACGACCGACATCAATATGAAGGGGTTCGTTGGGATTGTTTGCCCTGGCCATTTGATTTTCGATTTCAGCCCTTCTGTTCAGGTGATCCATTAGGCCTCGATAACTGTCAGCACGTAATTGCCGTTGATTGTGCAAAATCCAGTTGAGCTTGTTTCCTTCTATTTTGGTGTATGCGTCCACTAAATATTGTTGAAAGAGAAGTGTTGCCCTGTGGATGGTAGACAGTTGATTTCTGACTTGTATTCGGTACGAATAATATTCGGCGATTGTGAGTCTAATACGGTGGTTACGATCAGCATTTTGCTGGCCTTGTCCTTCACGTGTAGGTAGACGTTGAAGGTCCAAGCTGTATCCACGATCACCCTGAAAGAACAACAATGGATAGGTTAGAGGATCCGCAACAGGAGCTAAGGCATTAATCTTCATAAGATTACCACGCCTTGTTCGAACTTGAAGCTCTCTATTCTCGGGATTAGGAGCACCGCCATTGCGTGTAGTGTAGACTGCTGCAATTTCTCTGGCAGTAGGATTGTCATATCTTCGATCTTGTTCTGGGCGACCGGTAATAATCATCTTGAACGTGGGAATAGGCTGGTCATTGGCAATGGCTTGCTGCCTTTGCTCTTCCAGTACTTCTCCCATTGTTTTAAAATGTTGAGCAAACCGATTTACTGCCATTAATTCGTTTTGCAGCAGCGCCACCATGTCTAAGTCCAAGTTTTGTTCTCTGGCTGTGTTCTGACGTTCTTGCAGTGCCTGTTGGGTGTCCATAATATATAATTCTGCATATTTTCTGGACCTGTCAGTTTCAGTTACCCCTGTTGAATGCAAGGAAACATTACAAATTGTACTTCGTTATATCAATGTAATTTTCAATGCAGCAAATGCTTTGTTATGAAAGCATCATAAAGCGCCTTGATTTTCGATTGGACAACTCTTCATATTCAGGCAAGCATAGAGAGCTTATCCATTGCATGTTGGGTCGGAAAGAATTGAGTGTTCTGTCAACATCCGTTTCATCATGTGAAGCTATTATATGAAAATGTAGCATATATAAGAGATAAGAGACGGACATTATATTTACCTGTCATATGGTATGCACTTCCATGTATGGTGATGACTGGTGGTCCTGCATTAGCGTGTCTTACAACATTAGCTGTCCAGGATGCCATCGCCATTAGTGAATTGTATCTACGGAAATTTTTGAGAAAATATTTAGATTCATCAGTAGTTCCAGTGTATAAATGCATCACATTTGCCGGGGGTGGTTGAATGGGATCGAGAGTTATTAATCCTCCCAAGCAACATTTGTTGTATTGCCTTCTTGAGTTGAGTTCCTCTCGGAAGTATTTTGCTTCACAGTGAATACATGTCCTCGTCATTTTCCCAAGATGATGAGGCATTGGGGAGAATTGAGGAATTTCAACAATAGGTTGATTTACTTCCCTTGCTTGTTGTTCGATGGGTTGAGGGACATCATCTTGGTGTTGTGGTGGGATTTCGTGTTGCATTTCAACTTCTTGTGGTTGTACCGCTATTTCATTCTCTTCATTGTCATTTTGAACGTTGGCTTGCAATTGCATAGCAGCAGGCAATACTTGTGGATCCTGAAATTCAATGTAATCTTAGTTAATATAATTCAGTCATGTGTTTTGAAATGCATAAAACTGAAACTTGTGAAGATATGTCTATTTAGAGAGCAAAATAATTTCCTGACATGGTGCTATGAGAATGACTGGTGTATTCTAAGCCAATTGTGATGGTAGTCTGTTTTACCTGATTATCATGTGGAATGGGAATGTGTTGTTCCACGTTGATTTCATCAGGTTGTGCGGCCTTTCAATTTCATTATTTCATTTTCAATATGTGTTTCGGGTTGCATCTGCATTGGCCGTATCTGTTGATAATGAAAATTAAATGAAATTAGTTACATTAAGTATTAGTTATTGGAAATTTAAATGTCATTACTGTGTGATTATGTAAATTGATAAAATTATATGAAACGTATATACATGTGTAAATAGGGAATTACATGAGGCATTTGGGTTATGGAAAATGGATTGCCTAACTGTAGTTAGTTGTGTAAAATTTTAATTTACCTCATTCTCATTTTGAGCTTGATTTACATTAAGCATCTCCACATCTGCCGTTTGTATTGCTGCTTGACCTTCATGATTACGATTCAGAAGGGGTGGTTGCAACTGCATAACCATCGGCGGTACCTGCAGATGGAAAAATATTGATAATTTGGTTGATATAATAACTGTTTAATTTTGATATTTTTAATTACAAAAAGCTGTATAATATAGAGTTATCTTATTTTGAAAAGATTAGCAGAAATTATTGAGTTGTGTACCTGAAGTTGAGGGGCCAGTGCTGCAGGATATTGTAAGCCATTGTTTATTGGTTGTGGTACTGCTATAAGTCCGTAGTGGGGAAGCATCGCAGGTAGTTGCCATGGCACATAAATGCCTGCATTTGTGGATAATGAAGTGGGAGTGGTTGATATTCTGGGGCTGGTTGCTGAGGGTATTCTTGCTGCAACTGGTGAAGATCATTCACTGCTCCTGTACCATATTATCAGGTGGTAAATCACAGGATGAGGCTGTTGGTTATTCTCACGACTCGGCGAGTTGCTCCCGTATTTGATTCGCACGTATTGCCGGTGATGCTTTTTCTGGCTTTTTTTGGCATTTTGCGAGAGTGATATAAAAAAAGAAAAAAATGTGTTTATATGCAACCCAATTTAAGTGAAATGTAAAATTTGAAATAAGAGTGATTTTTGTGAGCAACTGGATGGGGTTTGTTGTTTTGTGGTGAGCTGCAAGATAAAATAAATAATTTAAAACATAATTGTAAGAAATGTTTGGATTACTCTTGATTGTTGAATTAAATTATTGGTTATTTAAAGTTTCCAATAAAAATATTTGAGCACTTTCTCTTATGACCTACATCACTCTTCTATTGTGTTCTTTAACAACTAAAGGAAAACAGTTTTGATAATGTATAATTGGAGAAGTTAATCATCCTTTTCATTTTTGAAAGAAAAATCTATAAACCTACATTTGATGTGTTTGTATAAGGCTAGATTTTATTTGCATTATGCAGTAAATTTGCTTTCTATTGATAAGAATTGTTGCAATTGTTAATACACTTTAAATATAGTAGCTAAGCTTCAGATTTGGGATATGAATGTACATTACAGGTGAGGCATTTAAACATTAATTAAAATAGGCTTGTATAGGAACAATTGTTGTCACACTCACCAAATATTTGAGGAATGAACTTTTTGAAACCTGTTTTTACAAAAGAAGAAAGATGTTTTGGATGAATTGATTATCTTGTAAACAGAAAGTTGCCATTGATACTAAGGAATGTTTAACATGTTTAACTTGTATATTATTATGTTGATTGAGTTGAGTGAAGAAATGAGAATAAAATGTCATGCTGAAGTGAAGGAGTGAAATACTACTTTATAAAAAAACTTCACTTTACTTTACTTTGTTAATAACAAAACTGGCTGGACATTACCGAGAAGCCAGATGACAGAAACGCTAAAAACAATGACAGAAACGCTAAAAAGACAGTGCATTGCGATGCAATGAAAGACAACGTTGCTTTAAAGAAGACGCTGTCGTGTAAATAAGGATTGTTTAGAAAGGTAAATTTCAACATTCAACTCACCAATAAAAGTAAAACAATCTTTCTAACAATGTTTTTTCGATATATAGATATTAATATTATTTTCTCAATTTCTGACAACGTTAGATTTGAACAAAATTTTACATTTGCTGTAGCAAGAAAGTAAACACGCAATTGCTATTTTAAATTCGCGCCAATTTGAAAGTTTTGTGGCCTCTATTCGGCGGCGTGCCTCGTTGTTGTTATATTATTCTCATGATGATCCATTCGATTCGACAGAAAGGCAGTTGAACACAACAACAGCAAGAGCATGTACTTGGCACCGAAGAGAAAACAGGCCTTGGTCTTCGTTGATGATGGGGAGAAGTGTGGTTGTGAGGGGAACCTCTAACTATAAGAGAAATAATTGGTAGGACTTTATTATGCATGATATCTACGAAAAACATCATTTCTCGGACACATGGAGAATGAAGTACATTGATTTTTGGTGATCTGTTATATCTTCAGAAATATTGCTGCTGGTAAAAATACCAATAATAAGAGTAGGCCATGGAAGGTTGACAAAAGGTAAGAAGGTTTAATACGTTTTTTGACTGGGTGAATACATGAGGTGGAGGTAATTAATATGATTTGCAGTTACAATAATTACTTACATTTATAACTTCAGGCCACATGAAAAGAACTGAGATGAGCCAACATGCTATAAAGTATATTACATGATTTCTTCTTGTTTTTTCAGGTGCCCAGACATAAAGTGAATGTTTGTGGTCATTCCTTGTGAACATTATTATAGTCAGGTGAGTTCATTTTAAGATTGTTAATTGAAGATCATTTGTTGAAAAAGAAAGACAGTGTCTGTTTTGCAGTGATCTTTTTTGAAGATTTACAAAAAGGCATTACATATGACATAATATATAGATACTTACATAATATCATACATACATACCCTATATACTATATAAATACATACTAATACATACATACCTACATACATACATACATACATACATACATACATACACACATACATACATGAGCCGGGTTCGGTCGCTTCGCTCCCTCCCGGAGGCCATCAAGTAAACAAGCTTAATGTGGTTGGCGCGCTATGCGCGCTGCATTGCTGCCGCTCATGCCATACATACAATACATACCCTACAATACATAACCCTACATACATACCCTACAATACATAACCTACATACATACCCTACAATACATACCCTACAATACATACCCTACATACATATACATACATACCCTATACGAATACATACCCTACAATACATACCCTACAATACATACCCTACAAATACATACCCTACAATACACACATACATACCTACAATACAATACCCTACAATACATACCCTACAATACATACCTTACATACATACCTACAATACAACCCTACAATACATACCCTACCATACATACCCTACAATACATACCCTACAATACATACCTTACCATACATACCCTACGAATCATATCTACAATACATACCTACAATGAATACCTATAGTAGGCTTTTCACAATTTTAGTTGCACATTTTTGAAGTCCAGGCAAGATTTTCTTCATCAAAAATAGCCTTGAAATCAAACCCCTGCAAAAAATAGCAATTGAAACACGATTCACCAACTTTCAAATTCAATTAACGTGGCCAATTTTTGTCCTACACACCTTACGAAAATATCAAAATGAAGCTAAAAGCTTGGCGAACATTTATCGAAAGTATTTGGGTGAAAAAAACAAAGTTTTGGCAGGTTAAAAATTAATTTTCGCAAGTGCAAAACACACGCGTGTTGCTTGAAAATTTCGTGTTTTTCAGCAAAACCCAAACTCGGCCAAAACTGTCCAAAAACAGAGGAAAATCAACAAAACAAAAAAAACAAAGCCATATGACTTTAGTTATCGTGTAAATAAACAGTTATCGAAAGTTTAAATGGAGAAAATCGGCCCAGAACGACCCGAGAAAATCAAAATTGTCTTTGTGTTTTGGTTAGGCCCTCGAGCCGAAAGAAAAACGTGAGGTTAAACAAAACAAAACTCGTGCTATTTAAAGCCAAAAACAATTGAATAAAGGAAATACCTTGAAATAATTGTTCACAAATTGTCTCCACAGGTCTTGACAACAATTGACACGTCTTTACAATTGATTTCCGGCACGTATTCCTGTTTAAACCCGAGCAACTTGCCGCCCGTTCAACTAAAAAAACACGTGCTTCTCCTTGCTCGTTTTGCATCTCATTAACTCCGTCCTCGGAACTTTCTAGAAAGTCGGAACACAAAATGGGCCATAACTCCTGAACCGTTTGGAGTAGAAATTAGCGGAAAGCTTTACTGTGATCAGCGCAATGCAGCGATCATTTTGATACCAATTTGCACCCTTATTGACCACCCACAAAAAGCCTTTGTGTTCACAACGAAATTCCTTTGATCCATTGTTCGGTCGAACGTCGATTGTTCAAAAGACAATGGGCATTGTTCACAGTCGGCCGGTCACGTGTCGACGTAGATTATATATATTAGACTAGCCGGGGGCACTCGCTACGCTCGCTTCCCGGAGCCCGTCAAGTACAAAAAGTTTAATGTGGTTGGCTCGCTTCGCGCGCTGCATTCGCTCCCGCTCATGCCCCTTTCAACCCCACGTACAATGGGTTAGCTCGCTGCGCTCGCCTGTGGTTGGCGCACTTCGTGCGCTGCATTCGCTTACGCTCATGCCCTTTTCAACTCTACATACAATGGGTTAGCTCGCTACGCTCGCCTGTGGTTGGCGCACTTCGTGCGCTGCATTCGCTTATGCTCATGCCCATACATACATACATACATACATACATACATACATACATACCTACCTACATACATACATACATACATACATACATACATACATACATACATACATACATACATACATACATACATACATACATACATACATACATACATACAAACATGGGCCGCGGTTCGGTTGCTTCGCTCCCTCCCCGGAGCCCGTCAAATAGACAAAGCTTAATCTGGTTGGCGCGCTTCGCGCGCTGCATTCGCTGCCGCTCATGCCCATACATACATACATACATACATACATACATACCCTACAATACATACCCTACATACATACCCTACAAAACATACCCTACAATACATACCCTACAATACATACCCTACAATACATATCCTACAATACATATCCTACAATACATACCCTACAATACATACCCTATAATACAAACCCTACAATACATACCCTACAATACATACCCTACATAACATACCCTACAATACATACCCTACAATACATACCCTACACTACATACCCTACAATATATACCCTACAATACATACCTACCATACAAACCCTACAATACATACCCTACAATACATACCCTACAATACATACCTTACAATACATACCCTACAATACATACCATACAATACATACCCTACAATACAAACCCTACAGCGGTGGTGTAGCCTAGTGGTTAAGGCGCTGGGTTTGATCCTTTCGAGGTAATGCCTTCACTGGTTCAAATCCACGTATGGTCGGAACCACGAACTACAAGCCGTCAGTCAACTCAGCTGTCCATCCTTCCGAGGTCGGTAAATGAGTACCCAGAATTTCTTGGGGTAAGGGTTTATACCAACTGGACCCACATTGATAACAGCTATCATAGTTGAAGTGGCTATCCAGTATAAATATTCGTACTTACTTACTTACTTACTTACATACCCTACAATACATACCTTACAATACATACCCTACAATACATACCATACAATACATACCCTACAATACAAACCCTACAATACATACCCTACAATACATTTCTACAATACATACCCTACAATACATACCCTATAATACATACCTTACAATACATACCCTACAATACATACCTTACAATACATACCCTACAATACATACCCTACAATACATACCTTACAATACATACCCTACAATACCATACCTTACAATACATACCTTACAATACATACCCTACAATACATACCTACATAACATACCCTACAATACAAACCCTACAATACATACCCTACAATACATACCTTACAATACATACCCTACAATACATACCCTACAATGCATACCCTACAATACACACGACGCCACATTTCTAAAGAAAGTAAAGGTGGGAGGTCGAATTCCCCCCTGCCACGCGACCGCCCGGCGCCCACGCTGCCCCCTGAAAGCCGCTTCCGAAAGTTGATAGCTTCAGTGTGAAGTTTGAAGAAAAAAGTTGCCTTCAAAAATTTAATCGATCCTGGAAAATTTAAACTCAATCTGTATAAAAAATTTATCAAACTGTAGCTAAGGAAACAGCGAATCCGATAAAAATATTCACTTTTCTTAAACAGTGTTGTTTGAAATTTAAAGGAGTATTTAGTGGAGCCCAACAACAAAGCCGTGAAAAAATTTATTCATCAGCCAACTTTAAAAACACAAAAATTCCCCTAACTTGGTCAAAATTTGTCCATTTGAACTCAAATTACACCAGCATGAAGCAAATACCTTGGCAAATAAATATCGAAAGTATTTGGGTTGCATATGAAAAGCTTTTCGCAATTTTAGTTGTACATTTTTGAAGTCCAAGACATGATTTTCTTCATCAAAAATAGCCGTGAAATCAAAACCCGTGAAAAAAATAGCATTTAAAACACGATTCACCAACTTTCAAATTGAATTAACGTGGCCAATTTTTTGTCCTACAGAACCACGAAAATATCAAAATGAAGCTAATAGCTTGGCGAACATTAATCGAAAGTATTTGGGTGAAAAAAACAAAGTTTTGGCAGGTTAAAATTTAATTTCGCAAATGCAAAACACACGCGTGTTGCCGTGAAAATTTCGTGTTTTCCAGCAAAACCCAATCTCGGCTAAAACTGTCCAAAAACAGAGGAAAATAACAAAACAAAAAAAACAAAGCCATTATAACTTTAGTTCTCGTGTAAATAAACAGTTATCGAAAGTTTAAATGGAGAAAATCGGCCCAGAACGACCCGAGAAAATCAAAATTGTCTTCGTGTTTTGGTTAGGCCCTCGAGCCGAAGAAAAAACGTGAGGTGAAACAAAACAAAACTCGTGCTATTTAAAGCCAAAAACAATTGAATAAAGGAAATACCTTGAAATAATTGTTCACCAATTGTCTCCACAGGTCCTGACAACAATTGACACGTCTTTACAATTGATTTCCGGCACGTATTCCTGGTTAAATCCGAGCAAGTTGCCGCCCGTTCAACTAAAAAAACACGTGCTTCTCCTTGCTCGTTTGCATCTCATTAACTCCGTCCTCGGAACTTTCTAGAAAGTCGGAACACAAAATGGGCCATAACTCCGAACCGCTTGGAGTAGAAATTAGCGGAAAGCTTTACTGTGATCAGCGCAATGCGGCGATCATTTTGATACCAATTTGCACCCTTATTGACCCCCAGGAAAAAAGCCTTTTTGATCACAACGAAATTCCTTTGATCCCATTGTTCGGTCGAACGTCGATTGTTCAAAAGACAATGGGCATTGTTCACAGTCGGCGGGCACGTGTGATCGTAGAATAGTATATATAGAAGCCGGGGCCCGGTCGCTACGCTCCCTCCCCGGAGCCCCCCAAGCAACAAAAGCTTAATGTGGTTGGCGCGCTTCGGCGCTGCATTCGCTCCCGCTCATGCCCCTTTCAACCCCACGTACAATGGGTATAGCTCGCTGCGCTCGCCTGTGGTTGGCGCACTTCGTGTGCTGCATTCGCTTACGCTCATGCCCTTTTCAACTCTACATACAATGGGTTAGCTCGCTACGCTCG
>RQOL01000940.1:19756-48145 GCA_013076295.1 Sanderia malayensis
TATACTAATACATACATACCATACATACATACATATACATACATACATACACATCATACACACTACATACATGAGCCGGGTTCGGTCGCTTCGCTCCCTCCCCGGAGGCCATCAAGTAAACCAAGCTTAATGTGGTTGGCGCGCTATGCGCGCTGCATTCGCTGCCGCTCATGCCCATACATACATACATACCCTACAATACATACCCTACAATGCATACCCTACGATACATACCCTACAATACATACCCTACGATACATACCCTACAATACATACCCTACAATACATACCCTACAATACATACCCTACAATACATACCCTACGATACATACCCTACAATACATACCCTACGATACATACCCTACAATACATACCCTACAATACTACCCTACAATACATACCCTACGATACATACCCTACAATACATACCCTACAATACTACCTTACCACATACCACTACATACCCTACAATACATACCCTACCATACATACCCTACAACATACCCTACAATACATACCTTACCATACATACCCTACAATACATATCCTACAATACATACCCTACAATGAATACCTATAGTAGGCTTTTCACAATTTTAGTTGCACATTTTTGAAGTCCAGGCAAGATTTTCTTCATCAAAAATAGCCTGAAATCAAACCCCTGCAAAAAATAGCAATTGAAACACGATTCACCAACTTTCAAATTCAATTAACGTGGCCAATTTTGTCCTACACACCTACGAAATATCAAAATGAAGCTAAAAGCTTGGCGAACATTTATCGAAAGTATTTGGGTGAAAAAAACAAGTTTTGGCAGGTTAAAAATTAATTTTCGCAAGTGCAAAACACACGCGTGTTGCTTGAAAATTTCGTGTTTTCAGCAAAACCCCAAACTCCGGCCAAAACTGTCCAAAAAACAGAGGAAAATCAACAAAACAAAAAAAACAAAGCCATATGACTTTAGTTATCGTGTAAATAAACAGTTATCGAAAGTTTAAATGGAGAAAATCGGCCCAGAACGACCCGAGAAAATCAAAATTGTCTTTGTGTTTTGGTTAGCCCTCGAGCCGAAAGAAAAACGTGAGGTTAAACAAAACAAAACTCTGCTATTTAAAGCCAAAAACAATTGAATAAAGGAAATACTTGAAATAATTGTTCACAAATTGTCTCCACAGGTCTTGACAACAATTGACACGTCTTTACAATTGATTTCCGGCACGTATTCCTGTTTAAACCCGAGCAACTTGCCGCCCGTTCAACTAAAAAAACACGTGTTCTCCTTGCCTCGTTTTGCATCTCATTAACTCCGTCCTCGGAACTTTCTAGAAAGTCGGAACACAAAATGGGCCATAACTCCTGAACCGTTTGGAGTAGAAATTAGCGGAAAGCTTTACTGTGATCAGCGCAATGCAGCGATCATTTTGATACCAATTTGCACCCTTATTGACCACCCACAAAAAGCCTTTGTGTTCACAACGAAATTCCTTTGATCCATTGTTCGGTCGAACGTCGATTGTTCAAAAGACAATGGGCATTGTTCACAGTCGGCCGGTCACGTGTCGACGTAGATTATATATATTAGACTAGCCGGGGGCACTCGCTACGCTCGCTTCCCGGAGCCCGTCAAGTACAAAAAGTTTAATGTGGTTGGCTCGCTTCGCGCGCTGCATTCCTCCCGCTCATGCCCTTTCAACCCCACGTACAATGGTTAGCTCGCTGCGCTCGCCTGTGGTTGGCGCACTTCGTGCGCTGCATTCGCTTACGCTCATGCCCTTTTCAACTCTACATACAATGGTTAGCTCGCTACGCTCGCCTGTGGTTGGCGCACTTCGTGCGCTGCATTCGCTTATGCTCATGCCCATACATACATACATACATACATACATACATACATACATACCTACCTACATACATACATACATACATACATACATACATACATACATACATACATACCATACATACATACATACATACATACATACATACATACATACATACAAACATGGGCCGGGTTCGGTTGCTTCGCTCCCTCCCCGGAGCCCGTCAAATAGACAAAGCTTAATCTGGTTGGCGCGCTTCGCGCGCTGCATTCGCTGCCGCTCATGCCCATACATACATACATACATACATACATACATACCCTACAATACATACCCTACATACATACCCTACAAAACATACCCTACAATACATACCCTACAATACATACCCTACAATACATATCCTACAATACATATCCTACAAATACATACCCTACAATACATACCCTATAATACAACCCTACAATACATACCCTACAATACATACCCTACATAACATACCCTACAATACATACCCTACAATACATACCCTACACTACATACCCTACAATATATACCCTACAATACATACCCTACCATACAAACCCTACAATACATACCCTACAATACATACCCTACAATACATACCTTACAATACATACCCCTACAATACATACCATACAATACATACCCTACAATACAAACCCTACAGCGGTGGTGTAGCCTAGTGGTTAAGGCGCTGGGTTTGATCCTTTCGAGTAATGCCTTCACTGGTTCAAATCCACGTATGGTCGGAACCACGAACTACAAGCCGTCAGTCAACTCAGCTGTCCATCCTTCCGAGGTCGGTAAATGAGTACCCAGAATTTCTTGGGGTAAGGGTTTATACCAACTGGACCCACATTGATAACAGCTATCATAGTTGAAGTGGCTATCCAGTATAAATATTCGTACTTACTTACTTACTTACTTACATACCCTACAATACATACCTTACAATACATACCCTACAATACATACCATACAATACATACCCTACAATACAAACCCTACAATACATACCCTACAATACATTTCTACAATACATACCCTACAATACATACCCTATAATACATACCTTACAATACATACCCTACAATACATACCTTACAATACATACCCTACAATACATACCCTACAATACATACCTTACAATACATACCCTACAATACATACCTTACAATACATACCTTACAATACATACCCTACAATACATACCCTACATAACATACCCTACACATAAACCACAATACATACCCTACAATACATACCTTACAATACATACCCTACAATACATACCCTACAATGCATACCTACAATACACATACACACGACGCCACATTTCTAAAGAAAGTAAAGTGGGAGGTCGAATCTTCCCCCCTGCCACGCGACCGCCCGGCGCCCACGCTGCCCCCTGAAAGCCGCTTCCGAAAGTTGATAGCTTCAGTGTGAAGTTTGAAGAAAAAAGTTGCCTTCAAAAATTTAATCGATCCTGGAAAATTTAAACTCAATCTGTAATAAAAAATTTATCAAACTGTAGCTAAGGAAACAGCGAATCCGATAAAAATATTCACTTTTCTTAACAGTGTTGTTTGAAATTTAAAGGAGTATTTAGTGGAGCCCAACAACAAAGCCGTGAAAAAATTTATTCATCAGCCAACTTTAAAAACACAAAAATTCCCCTAACTTGGTCAAAATTTGTCCATTTGAACTCTCAAATTACACCAGCATGAAGCAAATACCTTGGCAAATAAATATCGAAAGTATTTGGGTGCATATGAAAAGCTTTTCGCAATTTTAGTTGTACATTTTTGAAGTCCAAGACATGATTTTCTTCATCAAAAATAGCCGTGAAATCAAAACCCGTGAAAAAAATAGCATTTAAAACACGATTCACCAACTTTCAAATTGAATTAACGTGGCCAATTTTTGTCCTACAGAACCCACGAAAATATCAAAATGAAGCTAATAGCTTGGCGAACATTAATCGAAAGTATTTGGTGAAAAAAACAAAGTTTTGGCAGTTAAAATTTAATTTTCGCAAATGCAAAACACACGCGTGTTGCGTGAAAATTTCGTGTTTTCCAGCAAAACCCAATCTCGGCTAAAACTGTCCAAAAAAGAGGAAAATCAACAAAACAAAAAAAACAAAGCCATATAAATTTAGTTCTCGTGTAAATAAACAGTTATCGAAAGTTTAAATGGAGAAAATCGGCCCAGAACGACCCGAGAAAATCAAAATTGTCTTCGTGTTTTGGTTAGGCCCTCGAGCCGAAAGAAAAACGTGAGGTGAAACAAAACAAAACTCGTGCTATTTAAAGCCAAAAACAATTGAATAAAGGAAATACCTTGAAATAATTGTTCACCAATTGTCTCCACAGGTCCTGACAACAATTGACACGTCTTTACAATTGATTTCCGGCACGTATTCCTGGTTAAATCCGAGCAAGTTGCCGCCCGTTCAACTAAAAAAACACGTGCTTCTCCTTGCTCGTTTTGCATCTCATTAACTCCGTCCTCGGAACTTTCTAGAAAGTCGGAACACAAAATGGGCCATAACTCCCGAACCGCTTGGAGTAGAAATTAGCGGAAAGCTTTACTGTGATCAGCGCAATGCGGCGATCATTTTGATACCAATTTGCACCCTTATTGACCCCCAGGAAAAAAGCCTTTTTGATCACAACGAAATTCCTTTGATCCCATTGTTCGGTCGAACGTCGATTGTTCAAAAGACAAATGGGCATTGTTCACAGTCGGCGGGTCACGTGTGATCGTAGAATAGTATATATAGAAGCCGGGGGCCCGGTCGCTACGCTCCCTCCCCGGAGCCCCCCAAGCAACAAAAGCTTAATGTGGTTGGCGCGCTTCGCGCGCTGCATTCGCTCCCGCTCATGCCCCTTTCAACCCCACGTACAATGGGTTAGCTCGCTGCGCTCGCCTGTGGTTGGCGCACTTCGTGTGCTGCATTCGCTTACGCTCATGCCCTTTTCAACTCTACATACAATGGGTTAGCTCGCTACGCTCGCCTGTGGTTGGCGCACTTCGTGCGCTGCATTCGCTTATGCTCATGCCATACATACATACATACATACATACATACATCATACATACCTACCTACATACATACATACATACATACATACATACATACATACATACATACATACATACATACATACATACATACATACATACATACATACATACATACCTGAGCCGGGTTCGGTCGCTTCGCTCCCTCCCCGGAGCCTGTCAAGTAACGAAAGCTTAATCTGGTGGGCGCGCTTCGCGCGCTGCATCCGCTACCGCTCATGCCCATACATACATACATACATACATACATACATACCCTACAATACATACCCTACGATACATACCCTACAATACATACCCTACAATACATACCCTACAATACATACCCTACAATACATACCCTACATATACCCCTACAATACATACCCTACAATACATACCCTACAATACATACCCTACAATACATACCCTACAATACATACCCTACAATACATACCCTACAATACATAACCTACAATACATACCCTACCATACATACCCTACAATACATACCCTACAATACATACCCTACAATACATAATCCTACAATACATAGGCTACCATACATACCCTACAATACATACCCTACAATACATACCCTACAATACATACCCTACAATACATACCCTACAATACATACCCTACAATTCATACCCTACAATACATAACCTACAATACATACCCTACAATAACATGCCCTACATAACATACCCTACAATACATACCATACAATACATACCCTACAATACATACCCTACAATACATACCTTACAATACATACCCTACAATACATACCTTACAATACATACCCTACATAACATACCCTACAATACATACCTTACAATACATAACCTAAAATACATACCCTACCATACATACCCTACAATACACACGACGCCACATATCTAAAGAAAGTAAAGGTGGGAGGTCGAATCTCCCCCCCTGCCAAGCGACCGCCCCGCGCCCACGCTGCCCCCCTGAAAGCCGCTCCCGAAAGTTGATAGCTTAAGTGTGAAGTTTGAAAAAAAAAAGTTGCCTTCAAAAATTTAATCAATCCTCTTGGAAAGTTTAAAACTCAATCTCTAATAAAAAATATATCAAACTGTAGCTAAGGAAACAGCGAATCCGATAAATATATTCACATTTCTTAACAGTTTTGTTTTGAATTTTAAGAGAGTATTTAGTGCAGCCCAACACAAAAGCCGTGGAAAAATTAATTCATCAGCCAACTTTAAGAACACAAAAATTCCCCTAACTTGGTCAAAATTTGTCCATTTGAACTCAAATTACACCAACATGAAGCTGATACCTTGGTGAATAAGTATCGAAAGTAATTGGGTGCATTGAAATGCTTTTCGCAATTTTAGTTGTAAATTTTTGAAGTCCAAGGCATGATTTTCTTCATCAAAAATAGCCGTGAAATCAAACCCGTGCAAAAAATAGCATTTCAAACATGAATCACCAACTTTGAAATTAAATTAGCGTGCCCAATTTTTGTCCTACACACCCCACGAAAAAATCAACATGAAGCTAATAGCTTGGCGAACATTTATCGAAAGTATTTGGGTGAAAAAAACAAAGTTTTGGCAGGTTAAAAATTAATTTTCGCAAAAGCAAAACACACGCGTGTTGCTTGAAAATTTCGTGTTTTTCAGCAAAATCCAAACTCGGCCAAAACTGTCCAAAAACAGAGGAAAATCAACAAAACAAAAAAAACAAAGCCATATAACTTTAGTTCTTGTGTAAATATACAGTTATCGAAAGTTTAAATGGAGAAAATCGGCCCAGAACGACCCGAGTAAATCAAAATTGTCTTCGTGTTTTGATTAGGCCCTCGAGCCGAAAGAAAAACGTGAGGTGAAACAAAACCAAACTCGTGCTATTTTAAGCCAAAAACAATTGAATAAAGGAAATACCTTGAAATAATTGTTCACCAATTGTCTCCACAGGTCTTGACAACAATTGACAGGTCTTTACAATTGATTTCCGGCACGTATTCACGCTTAAGCCCGAGCAACTTGCCGCCCCTTCAAACAAAAAAACACGTGCTTCTCCCTGCTCGTTTTGCATCTCATTAACTCCGTCCTCGGAACTTTCTAGAAAGTCGGAACACAAAATGGGCCATAACTCCCGAACCGCTTGGAGTAGAAATTAGCCACATACTTTACTGTCATCAGCACAATGCAGCGATCATTTTGATACCAATTTGCACCCTTATTGACCCCCAGGAAAAAAGACTTTTTGATTACAACGAAATTCCTTTGATCCCATTGTTTGGTCGAACGTCGATTGTTCAAAAGACAATGGTGATTGTTCACCAAACAATAGGTCATTGTTCAGAGTCGGCGGGTCACGTGTGATCACATTTTATTATATATAGACTAGCCGGGGCCACTCGCTTCGCTCGCTTCCCGGAGCCCCCGAAGCAACAAAAGTTTAATGTGGTTGGCGCGCTTCGCGCGCTGCATTCGCTCCCGCTCATGCCCCTTTCAACCCCACGTACAATGGAATAGCTCGCTGCGCTCGCCTGTGGTTGGCGCACTTCGTGCGCTCCATTCGCTCACGCTCATGCCCTTTTCAACTCTACATACAATGGGTTAGCTCGCTACGCTCGCCTGTGGTTGGCGCACTTCGTGCGCTGCATTCGCTTATGCTCATGCCCATACATACATACATACATACATACATACATACATACCTACCTACATACATACATACATACATACATACATACATACATACATACATACATACATGGGCCGGGTTCGGTCGCTTCGCTCCCTCCCCGGAGCCCGTCAAGTAGACAAAGCTTAATCTGGTTGGCGCGCTTCGGCGCTGATTCTTCGCTTCCGCTCATGCCGATACATACATACATACACCTACAATACATACCCTACAATGCATACCCTACAATACAACCCTACAATACATACCCTACAATACATACCCTACAATACATACCCTACAATACAAACCCTACAATACAAACCCTACAATACATACCCTACAATACATACCCTACAATACATACCCTACAATACAAACCCTACATAACATACCCTACTATACAACCCTACAATACATACCCTACATAACATACCCTACAATACATACCCTACAATACATACCCTACATAACATACCCTAAATACATACCCTACAATACAAACCCTACAATACAAACCTACAATACATACCCTACAATACATACCCTACAATACATACCCTACAATACATACCCTACAACATACCCTACTATACAAACCTACAATACATACCCTACAATACATACCCTACAATACAACCCTACTATAAATACCCTAAAATACATACCTACAATACATACCTACAATACATACCTACAATACAACACATACCTACAATACATACCCTACAATACACACGACGCCACATTTCTAAAGAAAGTAAAGGTGGGAGGTCGAATCTTCCCCCCGCCATGCGACCGCCCCGCGCCCACGCCGCCCCCCTGAAAGCCGAAGGTTGATAGCTTCAGTGTGAAGTTTGAAAAAAAAAGTTGCCTTCAAAAATTAAATCAATCTTGGAAAATTTAAACTCAATCTGTAATAAAAAATATATCAAACTGTAGCTAAAGAAACAGCGAATCCGATAAATATATTCACATTTCTTACAGTGTTGTTTTGAATTTTAAGAGAGTATTTAGTGCAGCCCAACACAAAAGCCGTGAAAAAATTTATTCATCAGCCAACTTTAAGAACACAAAAATTCCCCTAACTTGGTCAAAATTTGTCCATTTGAACTCAAATTACACCAGCATGAAGCTAATACCTTGGCAAATAAATATCGAAAGTACTTGGGTGCATATGAAAAGCTTTTCGCAATTTTAGTTGTAAATTTTTGAAGTCCAAGACATGATTTAAATAGCCGTGAAATCAAACCCTTGCAAAAAATAGCATTTCAAACACGATTCACCAAGTTTCAAATTAAATTAACGTGGCCAATTTTTGTCCTACACACCCCACGAAAATATCAACATGAAGCTAATAGCTTGGCGAGCATTTATCGAAAGTATTTGGGTGAAAAAAAAAAGTTTTGGCAGGTTAAAAATTAATTTTCGCAAATGCAAAACACACGCGTGTTGCTTGAAAATTTCGTGTTTTTCAGCAAAATCCAAACTCGGCCAAAACTGTCCAAAAACAGAGGAAAATCAACAAAACAAAAAAAACAAAGCCATATAACTTTAGTTCTCGTGTAAATAAACAGTTATCGAAAGTTTAAATGGAGAAATCGGCCCAGAACGACCCGAGAAAATCAAAATTGTCTTCATGTTTTGGTTAGGCCCTCGAGCCGAAAGAAAAACGTGAGGTGAAACAAAACAAAACTCGTGCTATTTTCAGCCAAAAACAATTGAATAAAGGAAATACCTTGAATAATTGTCCTCCAATTGTCTCCACAGGTCCTAACAACAATTGACACGTCTTTGCAATTGATTTCCGGTACCTATTCACCTTTAAACCCGAGCAACTTGCCGCCCGTTCAACTAAAAAAACACGTGCTTCTCCCTGCTCGTTTTGCATCTCATTAACTCCGTCCTCGGAACTTTCTAGAAAGTCGGAACACAAAATGGGCCATAACTCCCGAACCGTTTGGAGTAGAAATTAGCGGAAAGCTTTACTGTGATCAGCGCAATGCAGCGATCATTTCTATACCCATTTGCACCCTTATTGACCCCCAGGAAAAAAGCCTTTTTGATCACAACGAAATTCCTTTGATCCCATTGTTTGGTCGAACGTCGAATGTTCAAAAGACAATGAGCATTGTTCACAGTCGGCGGGTCACGTGTGATCGTAGAATAGTATATATAGACTAGCCGGGGGCACTCGCTACGCTCGCTTCCCGGAGCCCGTTAAGGTAAGAAGGTTTAGTGTGGTTGGCGCACTTCGTGCGCTGCATTCGCTAACGCTCATGCCCATACATACAAAAATACATACATACATACATACATATATACATACCTACATACCTACATACCTACATACCTACATACCTACATACCTACATACCTACATACCTACATACATGGAGCCCGTCAATTAAACAAAGCTTAATCTGGTTGGCACGCTTCGCGCGCTGCATTCGCTGCCGCTCCTGCCCCTACATACATACATACATACATACATACATACATACATACATACATACATACATACATACATACATACATACATACATACATACATACATACATACATACATACATGGGCCGGGTTCGGTCGCTTCGCTCCCTCCCTGGAGCCCGTCAATTAAACAAAGCTTAATCTGGTTGGCGCGCTTTGCGCGCTGCATTCGCTGCCGCTCATGCCCATACATACATACATACATACATACATACATACCCTACAATACATACCCTACAATACATACCCTATTATACATACCCTACAATACATACCTTACAATACATACCCTACAATACATACCCTACATACATACCCTAATACATACCCTACAATACATACCCTACAATACATACCTTACAATAATACCTACAATACATACCCTACAATACAAACCCTACAATACATACCCTACAATCATACCCTACAATACAACCCTACAATACATACCACAATACATACCCTTCAATACATAACCTACAATACATACCCTACAATACATACCCTCAATACATACCCTACAATACATACCCTACAATACATACCTTACAATACATACCTACAATACATACCCTACAATACAAACCCTACAATACATACCCTACAATACATACCCTACATAAAACCCTACAATACATACCCCAAATACATACCCTTCAATACATAACCTACCACATACCCTACATAACATACCTACAATAATACCATACAATACATACCCTACAATAAATACTACTACAATACATACCCTACAATACATACTCCGACGCAACATTTCTAAAGAAAGTAAAGGTGGGAGTCGGATCTTCCCCCTGGCAATCGACCGCTCAGCGCCACCCTGCCGCCCCCCTGAAAGCCGAAGGTTGATAGCTTCAGTGTGAAGTTTGAAAAAAAAAGTTGCCTTCAAAAATTTAATCAATCTTGGAAAATTTAAACTCAATCTCTAATAAAAATATATCAAACTGTAGCTAAGGAAACAGCGAATCCGATAAAAATATTCACATTTCTTAACAGTGTTGTTTTGAATTTTAAGCGAGTATTTAGTGCAGCCCAAGACAAAAGCCGTGAAAAAATTTATTCATCAGCCAACTTTAAAAACACAAAAATTCCATAACTTGGTCAAACTTTGTCCATTTTAACTCAAATTACACCAACATGAAGCTGATACCTTGGCGAATAAGTATCGAAAGTAATTGGGTGCATTGGAAATGCTTTTCGCAATTTTAGTTGTACATTTTTGAAGTCCAAGACATGATTTTGTTGATCAAAAATAGCCCTGAAATCAAACCCGTGAAAAAAATAGCATTTAAAACACGATTCACCAATTTCAAATTGAATTAACGTTGCGAATTTTCGTCCTACAGAACCCACGAAAATATCAACATGAAGCTAATAGCTTGGCGAACATTAATCAAATATATTTGGGTGAAAAAAACAAAGTTTTGGCAGGTTAAAATTTAATTTTCGCAAATGCAAAACACGCGGTTGCATGAAAATTTCGTGTTTTCCAGCAAAACCCAATCTCGGCTAAAATTGTCCAAAAACAGAGGAAAATCAACAAAACAAAAAAAACAAAGCCATATAACTTTAGTTCTCGTGTAAATAAACAGTTATCGAAAGTTTAAATGGAGAAAATCGGCCAGAACGACCCGAGAAAATCAAAATTGTCTTCGTGTTTTGGTTAGGCCCTCGAGCCGAAAGAAAAACGTGAGGTAAAACAAACAAAACTCGTGCTATTTAAAGCAAAAAACAATTGATGAAAGGAAATACCTTAATAATTGTCCACCAATTGTCTCCACAGGTCTTGACAACAATTGACACGTCTTTACAATTGATTTCCGGCACGTATTCACGCTTAAACCCGAGCAACTTGCCGCCCGTTGAACTAAAAAAACACGTGCTTCTCCCTGCTCGTTTTGCATCTCATTAACTCTGTCCGTGGAACTTTCTAGAAGTCGGAACACAAAATGGGCCATAACTCCCGAACCGTTTGGAGTAGAAATTAGCCACATACTTTACTGTGATCGGCGCAATGCAGCGATCATTTTGATACCAATTTGAACCCTTATTCGCACCACACAAAAAAGCCTTTGTGTTCACAACGAAATTCCTTTGATCCCATTGTTTGGTCGAACGTCTATTGTTCGAGAGACAATGGAGCATTGTTGGGCGGGTTGGGGTCACGTGTCGACGTAGATTATATAATAGAGATAGCCGGGGGCGCTCGCTACGCTCGCTTCCCTGAGGGCGTGTTCCACTTTGGGTGGAGATCAAAACCCCCGTGTGTCATCTTAGAGTGACGTACTAACTTAATGTGGTAAACAAAAACATGCGTTTCATAAACCCCCCCAGTTTCATGACATCCTAATTTAACTGAAGAAAAAATAATACACTAATTTAGTGCTGGTAGATATAAGTATACTAAACGTTAAATACACCAAACGTTGAGTGTTAAACATTATTAACGATGTCTGATTATCAATACATAGTTGCCAAAATAGGGCCCAAAACTTTGACATTGTTTGCATCGAATGCGATGGTCGCGCTTGCAAGCTTGTCGAAGCAACAATGGCGGTCGCCTACTCCAAAATCTACAACAATTTCATGGAAAAAACAAAAAAGCTATCACCTGTTCACATGTACTTCCCCCGAGGTCTTTGAAACAATTATCAGGTCTTTACAACAAAAAATAATAAGCTCGTAAACGAAGAGTAAAACCAGAAAAGTAACGGGTAGTTGAAATAAAATGTGACGGAATTTTCGACTATTGTCACTATTGAATCTATTGTGACGTCAAATAAATCACCATCGACGGGTACCAGGGTTTAATCAAATAACAATGAAATAACAATTAAAAGCACGGCAATTGAAAACACGAGGAAATTATTTCGAAAATAAGGGAGAAATCGAAAAACAAAAACCGTAACCTTGGTCTACTCGAGAAGGGGAATATTTTGATGTAAGTTCGAAGGCGAATGAGCATGGCTGAAAAAAGCCTTTGTGATTACACGGTTTGGGAAATCCCGGCCCGTCACGTGACTCCGCAGAATAGTAATATTATAGCCGGGGGCCCGGTCGCTTTGCTCCCTCCCCGGAGTCCATCAAGCTCAAAAAGCTTAATGTGGTTGGCGCGCTTCGCGCGCTGCATTCGCTCCCGCTCATGCCCATACATACATACATACATACATACATACATACATACATACATACCTACATACATACATACATACATACATACATACATACATACATACATACATACATACATGAGCCGGGTTCGGTCGCTTCGCTCCCTCCCCGGAGCCCGTCAAGTAAACAAAGCTTAATCTGGTTGGCGCGCTTCGCGCGCTGCATTCGCTGCCGCTCATGCCCATACATACATACATACATACATACATACATACCCTACAATACATACCCTACAATACATACCCTACAATACATACCTACAATACATACCCTAAAATACATACCTACATAACATACCCACAATACATACCCTACAATACATACCCTACATAACATACCCTACAATACATACCTACATAACATACCCTACAATACATACCTACAATACATACCTACAATACATACCCTACAATACATACCCTACGATACATACCTTACAATACATACCTTACAATACATACCCTACAATACATACCATACAATACATACCCTACAATACATACCTTACAATACATACCTTACAATACATACCTTACAATACATACCTACAATACATACCTACAATACATACCCTACGATACATACCTTACAATACATACCTTACAATACAACCCTACAATACATACCCTACAATACATACCCTACATAACATACCTACAATACATACCACATAATACCTACAATACAAACCTACAAACATACCCTACATAACATACCCTACAATACATACCCTACATAACATACCCTACAATACATACCCTACAATACATACCCTACATATACCTACAATACATACCCTACGATACATACCTTACAATACATACCTTACATAATACCTTACAATACTTACCCTACAATACATACCCTACAATACATACCCTACCTAACATACCCTACGATACATACCTTACAATACATACCTTACAATACATACCTTACAATACATACCCTACAATACATACCCTACAATACATACCCTACATAACATACCCTACAATACATACCTACAATACATACCCTACAATACATACCCTACAATAATACCCTACTATACATACCCTACAATACATACCCTACATAACATACCCTACAATACATGCCCTACAATACATACCCTACAATAAATACCATACAATACATACCCTACAATAAACACCCTACAAAAAATACCCTACAATAAATACCCTACAATACATACACTACATAACATACCCTACTATACATACCCTACAATAAATACCCTACAATACATACCTTACAATACATACCCTACAATACATACCATACCCTACATAACATACCCTACAATACATACCCTACATAACATACCCTACAATACAACCCTACAACACCCTACATAACATACCCTACAATACATACCCTACATAACATACCCTACAATACATACCCTACAATACATACCCTACAATACTACCCTACAATACATACCCTACGATACATACCTTACATACATACCTTACAATACATACCTTACAATACTTACCCTACAATACATACCCTACAATACATACCCTACCTAACATACCCTACGATACATACCTTACAATACATACCTTACAATACATACCTTACAATACATACCCTACAATACATACCCTACAATACATACCCTACATAACATACCCTACAATACATACCTACAATACATACCCTACAATACATACCTACAATAAATACCCTACTATACATACCCTACAATACATACCCTACATAACATACCCTACAATACATGCCCTACAATACATACCCTACAATAAATACCATACATACATACCCTACCTAAACACCTACAAAAACCCTACAATAAATACCCTACAATACATACACTACATAACATACCCTACTATACATACCCTACAATAAATACCCTACAATACATACCCTACAATAAATACCCTAAATACATACCCTACAATACATACCCTACAATAAATACCCTACTATACATACCCTACAATACATACCCTACAACACATACACTACATAACATACCCTACGATACATTCCCTACAATACATACCCTACAATACATACCCTACAATAATACCTACAATACATACCCTACAATAATACCCTACAATACATACCCTACATAACATACCCTACAAACATACCCTACAATACATACCCTACCTAACATACCCTACAATACATGCCCTACAATACATACCCTACAATAAATACCCTACAATACATACCCTACAATACATACCCTACAATAAATACCCTACTATACATACCCTACAATACATACCCTACAATACATACACTACATAACATACCCTACGATACATTCCCCACAATACATACCCTACAATACATACCCTACAATACATAACCTACAATACATACCCTACAATAAATACCCTACAATACATACCCTAACATACCCTACAACATACCCTACAATACATACCCTACAATACATACCTACAAACATACCCTACAATACATACCCTACAATAAATGCATACAATACATACACAATAAATACCCTACAATACATACCCTACAATACATACCCTACATAACATACCCTACAATACATACCTACAATACATACCACATACATACCCTACAATAAATACCATACAATACATACCTACAATACATACTACGACGCAACATTTCTAAAGAAAGTAAAGGTGGGAGGTCGAATCTTCCCCCCTGGCAACCGACCGCCCAGCGCCCACCCTGCCGCCCCCCTGAAAGCCGAAGGTCGACAGCTTCAGTGTGAAGTTTGAAAAAAAAGTTGCCTTCAAACTTTCATCAATCCTGGAAAATTTAAACTCAATCTCTAATAAAATTATATCAACTGTAGCTAAGAAAACAGCGAATCCGATAAAAATATTCACATTTCTTAACAGTGTTGTTTTGAATTTTAAGAGAGTATTTAGTGCAGCCAAGACAAAAGCCGTGAAAAAATTTATTCATCAGCCAACTTTAAAAACACAAATTTCCCTAACTTGGTCAAAATTTTTCCATTTTAACTCAAATTACACCAACATGAAGCTGATACCTTGGCGAATAAGTATCGAAAGTAATTGGGTGCATTTGAAATGCTCTTCGCAATTTTAGTTGTACATTTTGAGTCCAAACTGATTTTGTTGATCAAAAATAGCCCTGAATTCAAACCCCTGAAAAAAAAAGCATTTAAAACACGATTCACCAACTTTCAAATTCAATTAACGTGGCCAATTTTCGTCCTACAGAACCCACGAAAATATCAAAATGAAGCTAATAGCTTGGCCAATATTTATCGAAAATATTTGGGTGAAAAAACAAAAGTTTTGGCAGGTTAAAAATTAATTACGCAAATGCAAAACACACGCGTGTTGCTTGAAAATTTCGTGTTTTCCACCAAAAGCCAAACTCGGCTAAAACTGTCCAAAAACATTAGAAAATCAGGAAAACAAAAAGAACAACCCCAGATAACTTTAGTTCTTGTGTAAATAAACAGTTATCGAAAGTTTAAATGGAGAAAATCGGTCCAGAACGACCCAAGTAAATAAAAATTGTCCTCATGTTTTTGTTAGGCCCTCGGCTCAAAACAAAAAACGTGAGGTGAAACAAAACAAAACTCGTGCTATTTAAAGCCAAAAACAATTACATAAAGGAAATACCTTGAAATAATGGTCCACCATTGTCTCCACAGGTCTTGACAACAATTGACACGTCTTTACAATTGATTTCCGGCAGGTATTCACGTTTAAACCCGAGCAACTTGCCGCCCGTTCAACCGAAAAAACACGTGCTTCTCCCTGCTCGTTTTGCATCTCATTATGTATTAACTCGGTCCACGGAACTTTCTAGAAAGTCGGAACACAAAATGGGCCATAACTCCCGAACCGTTTGGAGTAGAAATTAGTCACATACTTTACTGTGATCGGCGCAATGCAGCGATCATTTTGATACCAATTTGCACCCTTATTGACCACCCACAAAAAAGCCTTTGTGTTCACAACGAAATTCCTTTGATCCCATTGTTCGGTCGAACGTCGATTGTTCAAGAGACAATGGGGCATTGTTCACAGTCGGCCGGTCACGTGTCGACGTAGAATATATAATAGAGAATAGACTAGCCGGGGGCGCTCGCTACGCTCGCTTCCCGGAGCCCATTAAGGTAAAAAGGTTTAATATGGTTGGCGCACTTCGTGCGCTGCATTCGCTAACGCTCATGCCCTTTCCCACCCCAGGTACAGTGGTTTGGCTGGCCTTCGCTCCCCTGTCTATCTATTGTCACGATTGTAGTGTTTAACATGCATGGAAATTAGTTTTAGCGATCAGCCTCGTTTTCAACATCTAAGCCTCGTACTGATGGTACAGTAGATAAGATGCAAGATCAAAGTTTGTTTTGCTGTAGGGACAACAACAATTAGCCTGCTATTAGTTGAGTGCATGCATTGACACTTGGCTGTGGTACTTTGTCAACCTTATACAAACAGTAAAGGACCATCTATGATTAGCATCCAGAATTGAAATTAATGTTGACTTACGGAGGTATGGTTTTGTTTCCATGATAAGATGATACTGATGCATTGAATTTTGATAAACAATAGGTATGAAGTCTCCAATACTTGCATTTGTATAATGATGTACACCAGTAGATCTACAAAGTGAAAGAGACAAATTATATTCTATGTAGTATGTTGGTATAATGCTATCAAGGTTAATAAGGAATTAGATTTGGATAAAATAGCCCTTGTGAGCTGAATATGTTGTTATTGAAAAATTGCTCTTTCATAATTAGCGACTTTGTTTAAGTGGAATAACAATTGGGACTTTCTTCACTGTATTGTAACGTAGAATTAAGTATATATTAAAAGCCCTCATAGCAAAAAGTAAGTTTGACTCAAGTAACAATAGTTTCCTTTCCTTCAGATGATTAAGAGGGTCCATTTAATGTGGATGAATAAATATAAATGAGGAATTTGAAAAAGGCTGCTTTACACCATGTGCTGTTTGCTGGTTTGGTTATTATAGGATAGCAATCAGCACTTGGTAAACAATAGGATACAATAGGAAGGTGGGAAATTTATGGATCTGCCTGAATATAGGTCACAGAGAGGATCACATCTAAAAAGGAAGTTCAGAAATAATCTTAAATAAAGAGAGAATCTGTGGAGTTTAATTTTCCTTTGATGTTGATTCAATGTATCTGAATATAAAAACAAATAAAGAAATCAATATTATTGAGTATGACATTACAGACAAAACAGATCATTTAATGCAATTGCCATGAAAAAGCTTTATTAAATGAAATGAAGTACAACGATTTCTACGGCTGGGATTGGTTTTACATTAGTTTAATCATATAGAACATAGGATAAGCACCACCGTGGATAACCAAAGCAAAAGTACTTCATAATCATCATCAATGGGATGGGAATTGCATGGTGAAAGGAGTTTCATAGGAGTATTGGGCTTGGCTGGGTAAGGCAAAGAAGGCAGCCACAAAGTGAAGAGAATCGTCAACGAAAAAATTATAACAAAATTAAAGCCACTGAAACATGTGGGTACAGCATTAAACACTCTTTCCGAAATCATTAAATATAAAGAGCCATGAAACATAAGCGGAGTTGTCAATTTTGGCCTGACTGAAGAAACTATATGTTAACAATGAGTGAAATACAATTGGCCTAAGCAACTATATGGGAACTTGAATGGGGTGAAACTAAAAATAAAGTTTACTTACTCCTGAGCTGCGGCAAATGAATGTTTTTCTCAGCTTTATTTCTCTTATTTCAGCCATCAAGTTCCATTGCAATCCAAGATTTGGGAAACGAATATTCGGACAGCACAACCACAACCAGCATGAGAAATTGCTACGTTGACGAAACATAGCATAAATCAAAATCACACAACAAATTCTATTGTTATGCCGTCTCGTTTTGACGTAGTTATTTGATTGAGCTGGATTGGCTAACAATCAACCCAACCCAAGAGAACTCAACTCAACTGAACAAAGAACATGTGGCAAGGCAATGCGTCCTTCCTTTCATCTTTTCTGTTCTGTGTGAGTGGGTCACTGGAGATGGTAAGTAGGTTTTCCAGATCGTATTGTATCATTGCGATCTTTCAGGTTACATCTTTAAAATAATCTATAGCGTTTCTGTGAAGGTTTTGATTCATTTTTCTAGCGTATATAAGATTTTAGCAAATATAGTATTTGACCACGAATCCCTTGAGAATAGGCCACATTTGAGAAAAACGAATGATACATTGTTCGCATTGGAAAATGAGATACGATTCTGTGCTACTTACGTTTTATTACATGTATTATTCGTGAATTTTAGGTACTATCTGTGCTACGTATGGGATTTGTGTGGTGCGATGTCAATGCAGGCAATTTTTGACTGTTCTTCAGGTAAGTATATTGAATTATATGAGATCATTATGCATCCCAAAGGCCACATCTAGTTCATTTATAAAGACGGGTTTTTGAAATACATTTCTTGAATTTTTAGGGTTTGTGTCACAGCATGTCCAAGAGGAGTGTTGGTGGTAAATATTTGTTGGCGGAATGCATCGTTTTTCAAAGGTAATAGTCTTGTTATTTTTTTGCAATGTTATTATTATTAATTATTATTCTAATTTATCGTTGTACACAATTTAACAAAACAAACAAATAACAGGGAAAGAAAACGAACAAAAGACAAACATGAACACAATTACAGTTACAATTACTTTTTGTGAATGTTTGTGCCCCTCACCAACGACAATATTTCTTGTGTTGGCACATCTGCCCACATGCACCTGGTGTGTGCTTGTATTTCTTTTTCTTTTCTTTTTTTTGTGATTTTTTGTGTTTTTTGAAGCTTGTTTTTGTAATTATTTTTATATTTATTTGATCAGATGTCCTGTAGAGAAGAACACATTGGTACAGAAGGAGTTAAAAGTAAGCAATATGTTATACACACAGATGAGATGGGAATTTTGCATTGCAACTTACGCTATTTCATCCTTTGTCAAATATATATTAATTTATTAATATATCAATATATCACTACTCTCTTCATATGGGATGAAGCTTCCATTAATTATTATATATTGTATTATTTATTGGTATGTTTCACAGATGAGATGGGAATTTTGCATTGCAACTTACGCTATTTCTTCCTTCGTTAGATGCCTGCCTTCAGTGCTTACAAAGTGAAATTTTGTGTTTCTTTTGATGGCATTGAATTTGAAGGCGCATTGCCTTTTTAGTGATGCAATATCACTAAAGTCGATTAGCTAGGATTAATATGACAACAATATATTAAAAAGAGTGACTTGCATAGGATACAATTGTTTTCCTTGTAAAGCAATTTCATAATCTATGCATAATATTTATTTAGATTTATCAATATATGGATGAAAGTATTTTTCAATGTTACCTTGGTTTCTTCGCCACAATAAACCACTGTTGGTTCCTTTCCAACAGTGTTGGCAACTTCAGGCTGCACCGTTTCAGCATCCTCACTGTCAAGGACTTCAGCGTCCTCAGTCTGAACTGCTTCAGCATTGTCAGTCATGACAACTTCATTTTCAGTATCCATGTTGAAACTATATATAAATAAATTGTCATTGTCATTCAATGAAAGGTGAGTTAATAGGGTATCGGTTGTTTGAATTTGTCTGTACAGTTCTGTTGATGTTACAATAATTTAATAATATATTAATAATAATAATAATAATATTATCTTTCTTACAATGAAGGAAGAGACTAAAGACAGGCAGAAAACACAGAAATAAATTCATGAACTTACAGTATCAGCAAAAACTATCTATTTCAAGTGAACCTGTAAAGGATAAAATTGTTATTGTGATAATATCCACTGCAATGGCCATTGTGACATAAAATATAGCACTTTGAGCTTTTTTAAAGCTGTTTAGTTATAAATAGCCTGTATTTTTATGTGAAAGTAAAAGCAACATTAAAAATACATGTACTTACGTAAATTGTTGTTTTTGTTGTTGTGAGTTTAAAAAATTTTTTACGCAAGCTAAGTCCTGTATGACGCAAGAGAAATTTTAAATTTCGCGCCGCTATTGTTGTTGCTAGGACGCCGAAATTCCCGTGAAATTCTGATGATAATAGTATTCGCTCCAGGACATTACGTGGTGCTGCATTGATTGTATTGTGATTGTAGATTTCAAGAGCAACAAAACTTGGAATTATGTGATAACTATTAGAATTACAATTGCGATGAGAATACATATAAGGAACCTAGCTGAGGGCCTAGTTAAGTTTTCGTTATTTTGAGATCTCTTTGACCACTCAGTAGTTGTAAAAGTTTTTTAATTTTAAGTTTGGCATTTGGTGGACGTAATTAGTAGAGACGCAAGAAAAGCATTCAAATTCATCGTTTTGCTACGTGAAAAGATAAGAGGTTAACACATGAAGAAGCTTCATATAATGTAAAAGTACTGAAAATCAATGGAACGGCTTCCTAATTTTAAATAGTGCGGAAATATTAATATACTAAAAATTAAAAGATGCATTAGTGATTTGGCCTGTAGTAGTAAATGTTCCTTAAGTTTTCTACCTTATACATGTAGGTTCCTTATAAAAAGCTTGTCACTTCAAGTTGCCATTATGTTGTAATTGTTGTGAGGATTCAATAAGTTTCTGTGCTTGCATGTTAATTGTATGGGAAAGCTCTTTATGATATAAGACACATTGTAAGATGGTAGTACAGTTCATGTAATACAGTGTCTACATACTGAAAACGTAAGCAAGTGTCAATGATATATACAATTGGAATGTTGTTGATTAAAAAAAAACAGAAATACTTTGTGAGCACTTCCACAGTGAATGAATGAGGAGACATCATACACTATGAGGTTCTGGTTAAAAAGATATTTACAATGGGAAACTTATCATGCAAGACTCTCAATATTCAAGTAAGATAACAAAGACATATTTATGCAGATATAGATTATTAAAATGCATTAATACTGTTTGCTTGTGTGGTAACAGCCATCTTAGCTTGTTTTGTCCAGTGTAATGGAGGTTTCTATCAGTGATTGATACAATGTATGCTTCCCACTAAATTTGAAAATATTGTGCTGTAATGGTTGTGAAATCATTGCCGTCTGTTCCTGGCACACTGAGTTTATGACAACACATCTGCCTGATAAGGAACATCATTAAGTGACAATGAGGAAGAATTAAGTACCTGTAGGTTTAGAATACTGTAAGTGATTTGTTAAGAAAACATTTAGTGGTAGTCAATGTAGAAATATTATTGAGCCCTTATTTATTGAGTCTGCTTTTTAAGCAAGGTGCATTAATTGATTCATATGGAAGAGAGAGCATCATACCTTGAATATTATACCTGACTTGGGAATAATCTGAAGAGAACACTTTGAACCATTGATTGAATTTTCCATTGCCTTTGACTAAATGAATCTGTATAAAAATAGGAAAAGAGTATTAATGAGTGTGGTAGACAAAAGAGATATGCAATGCATGTGCAATGAGGAAGGTTGTAAGTAAATAAAGTGTGGAATTTTCCCAGGGCTTGAACTTGACTTTCACTGGTTTCCTTCATGTACATTACAACAATTAAACATTTTGGATAAACAGAAATTGAAAGCAGGTTCATGTTGGGATATCAATGGGCTTTGCTTGTAAAACAAAGAAGGCAGCCACAAAGTCAATAAATTGGTCAGAAACTATATTCACGAAAATAAAGACCCCAGGAAGATATTGGTAGGGCAATGCACACTTCTTCTGAAAAAAAAGTAGTGAAAAAAACATTGGAAAATTTTAGTATTCTGGCCTAACAAAGTATATGTAAACCGTGAGTAAAGTAGAAATGGCCTAAGCTAAGCAATTTCCATACAACATATCAAATTAAAAGGGATGAAAATGAAAATATACATTGTTGACCTCTGATTCATAGCAGCCTAGTTGTCTGCTTTAAGTCAGTAAGGGTATACATGAGCTTTATTTTCTCTTATTTCAGTATATGAAATTCGCTTATATCTAAATATCCATTGTTTGATTGTCCAAAATGAAAATGAACCTGACTTACCTTTGGTGAAGAGCAAGGTAGTTGTTTCCTTTGAGCCAGGAAGGCTTTATGAGGTATAATTTCATTGAGTTCAGCAACAAAATCTGACTCGATGCCATTTGTTGGCAGACAGAAACTTTGACCCGACAGGCAACAATAGTGCGATGATGAGACATAACATAGATGAAAATCATACATAGACAGCACAAAGGCGTTTGAAATGGGAGACAGAAGTCTCGCCTCGTTTCAATGATATTAAAACGAAGTCATTTTGTTAATATTACTGAATGGAGATTTACATGGGTCAAATACACAAATATATGAATATTGAAACTGTAACGATGGATAAATTGACAGTCCTGGCAATCTTCTATTGAAAACGTAAATCGCTAATTAAAAAACCTTAGTATTATTAATGCGGAAGATCTGAAAGATATACAATACAGTACAAAAAACATGTTTTGAAAGGACGTGGATAGATATTTGTATTGTATGCGAAGTACGAATGTAAAAGGTTGAGTCATGATAGTCTACTATTAAAATTGGTGAATTGTCAATATCCATAAAAATTGATACATACAATCCGTAGTTCAGTTGCAAAATTGATTGGTTAAGCGACGTCTTTAGAAAATGACAGTACCTCAATTTGGATTCTTCAATAGCACTTCACTCTCAGCAAGCATACATCTCTGCCACGGCGTGAATGTATTCTTTCAATAACCGCGGTCGTTTGTTTTGAGGATTACGTTTGTACATAGCAAAAAAAAGAATAAGATTGCCGGTTACATTAGTTAAAAGCTCGAACACCAGCGTCAAGGAGTAACCTTTGTTCGAGTTTTCCTTGTTGGTGAAAAGTGCAATTGAAATTTGGAAGTATATAACAGTAAACACTAAAGGGGCCTCTATAGCTTAAAGACTAAGTTTTCATGTATTAAAAGGAGAGGGGGGATGTTATTGATAATGCGATGCTTTACAAAAAGTAACTATCCTTAAGGGACAACTTGCAGTTTTCACAGAGTAAGGAAATCCACTTTCCCATAGGCAATATCGGAGAAAATGGCAACGCATAACTCTTAATAATCGGGCGCTACGCAGGATTCAGGACTGTGCCGACTGCTGTGTGTGGTGCAGTCACCCCTGGACATGTGGATGGTGTAATGTCCAGTTGGTCTCCGCAGATCAGTGTTATCTAGAATGAATTCATTCTAGAAGGGTGCCGGTAACGGCTGTACATCACACTTATGTGCGACGTGATCTGCGTTGACACACAATACCCGTACCCTTGAATGTGTGTATGTGCGTTTTGGTAGGCAGCCCTCTGTAGAGCAACTGTGCAGATGGTCGCTCTAGGATGAAGCCTTTACAGGACTTCCTGGAAAACAATGTTCTTTGTTTTCCTGTGTGTTTCCTCTGGAAGGTATACTTTGAGCCCGTTAAATGATGTTGCTCTGGACATGGCCACATATAATTGACCATGTGTGAACACGGGCTCAGGTAAATACAAACCAACATACCTCAGGGATTGCCCCTGTGCCTTGTTGATTGTCAAGCAGTATGCAAGTCTGACTGGAAACTGTCGGCGTTTCATTTTGAACGGCATTTCCGTGTCCTGAGTGGAGACTGTGATCTTGGGAATCATGACCCGTTGTCCTCTGTGCTCCTTGGTAATGATCTCTGCTGTGATCACGTGACGTCGCAGATGCCGAACTATGAGTCTTGTTCCGTTGCAAAGACCTTTCTTTGGATTGAGATTCCGCAGAAGAATGATCGTTGCACCAACCTAATGCAATGAATATTATTGTGATTAATGAGGCCTTTTTTATGGTGCACACCTTTGCACATAATAATTGAATGCTAATAGGATGAAAGATTGTAATCTTCCTACCTTGAGTTTAAGTCTGTGCAAGGGCATTCCATTCGGAGTGAGTTGGTTGAGAAATTCAATGGGGTAGGCCTCTTCCTCATCTGGATCGTCTGTGACAACACTGTCTGTGCTGTAATAAGTTCTTTCGGTGTTTGAAGTCTGTCCAGAATTAAGTCGTTTACTTGATGTGATAAGTCATTCTTTGGAGTCAGACAACAGCGTTCAGACATTGTTACAGGATCCATCATTAGGTGTGAATCTGGTGTGTTCGGCCTGGGAAAAATGAAGTTCAGCATGTCTTCTTTAGACGAAGTGCATATCTGTTGTGGCAGAATTACGTTGTCCAGTGCATCGTGTGCTTCTTGCTTGTTGCCAAGTCTGAGAAGCCATTCTGAGAATTCACGGTATGAATCATCTTGAACGGCTCTCATGTTGGTGTGTAAACGATGCTGCTGAAACTTTGTCCATAGATCAATGATCTGGTGTGATTTTAGAGTCTCTGCTACAATTCTTTCCCTTCCTGCTTTCGTGACGACAGGTAGAACTTGTCTGAAGTCACCACCAAGTAGCATGAACTTGCCACCAAATGGTCTGTCGACATGTGTAATGTCTCGAAGCAGTCGGTCGACTGCTTGTAATGCAAGTGCGGGAATCATGGAAGCTTCATCCCATATGAATAGGGTAGTTTCGCGCAATACCTGTGCTCTCCTGCTCTGTCTCTTGACATTACACGTTGATTCAGCTTGAAGTGGTATAGGAATTTGAAAGGTAGAATGTGAAGTTCTACCATTTATGAGCAGTGTTGCAGCAATTCCTGACCACGCCATGCACTGAACTTTATGTCCATTGGCTTGCAGATTGTGAACCAACGTGATGTAAAGGAAAGTTTTGCCGGTTCCAGCCGGCCCGTCAACAAAGTGACAGTTCTGTTCGGATTGCGCGTTGATAGCATCAGTGATTCCCGTGTATATGGCTCGCTGTTCAGGGTTCAATGCGGCCAGCATTCGTTCTCCTTCCTCTCTGGCATTGCCAACATCATGTCATCTTCCTCTGTAATAATAAGTGAAATATATTGCAATAAAATTGGAAAAAAGCAGGAGAATAAATGTCCAAAAATACGTAAATGCCCTTGTCTGCACGATGTTAGAATACATTATTATATTCGTACTAATACAGTACATATTTGAAAATAACACATTAGTACCTCGTTCAGGAATGACATAGTCGGCTGGAAGTTGAGGAAGGTCAGCATAATTAGTGATCGATTGACCATGTACTTTCAAAAGCTATGGCCATATCTGGATGATTGAGTTGGTCACGTCGTACAAAATCTTCACTCAATGCTTCTTTGAACATGTTGAAGAGTGCTGCGATATCAGAAGGTGTTTGAAAAAGGAGTAATGTTGCAAACGACTGTCTCAGTTGTATTGGCATGTTAAAAATAACTGCCTCCTCCAAACAGCGTATGATTTCAGCATCATCTTCCAAGAGACCTAGAGCTAAAGCTGCGTCTTTGAAGGAATTGCATAGGTTTCCTTCTATCGTGCGAAGATCTTCAAACGACGTGGCACCTCGTTTATGGCAGTGCGATCTTTCGGAAATCGTTTCTTGCATTTGTTATTCTCCATGCAAACACATCCGGGTTTATATCACCGCATGGTCCATGTGTCATGTGCTTCAGTACCAATTTGTGATATCTTGTATCCTGTGGGTCCGGAATTTCAGCTGATATAAGTCGATCTACCTGTAGGTTTCGAAGGAAAATGGAACATGTAAGTTCTAGACATGAAATGGATTGCGTTTTTACTAAGCAATACAACTGATGATAATATTTCCTACTCAATAATAAATCTACAATAAATCTATCTTCTACTCTATAATAAATTATTGCTATAGATGTTACCTCTTCAGGTGTTCGTGGTCTATCGGCGTCAGAGAGGAACAGAATCATGTGAGCGTGTGGTAGTCCTCTCTTCTGAAATTCGATGACATATACATGTGCAATAGTGTGTCCCAGAATGTGCTTGTGAAGGACATCTTCCAGTAGTTCTTGTAGTTTCAGTTGAAATACTCGTGTGACGATGTCAGGCCGGTCATTTGCCTTCTGATGTGGTAGAATGTTTTCTGAAATCTCCTTCCATTTGGGATTGGCCGTCATGGTTAGGAAGATGTCAGGTTTGCCGTCCTTTCTCACGATAGTCATTGCATCTTGAAAGTTCTGGTACATATTTCGTTGACTGCCTGAAAAAGATGAGGGAAGTATGACAACACGACCGACATCAATATGAAGGGGTTCATGGGATGGTTTGCCCTGGCCATTTGATTTCGATTTCAGCCCTTCTGTTCAGGTGATCCATCAGGCCTCGATAACTGTCAGCACGTAATTGCCGTTGATTGTGCAAAATCCAGTTGAGCTTGTTTCCTTCTATTTTGGTGTATGCGTCCACCAAATATTGTTGAAAGAGAAGTGCCTGCTGTGGATGGTGGACAGTTGATTTCTGACTTGTATTCGGTACGAATAATATTCGGCAATTGTGAGTCTGACACAGTGGTTTCGATCAGGATTTTCCTGGTCTTGTCCTCGACGTGCAGGTAGACGTTGAAGGTCCAAGCTGTAACCCCGATCACCCTGAAAGAACAATAATGGATAGGTTAGAGGATCCGAGACGGATCTAAGGCATTAATCTTCATAAGATTACCACGCCTTGTTCGAATTTGAAGCTCTCTATCCTCTGGATTAGGAGCACCGCCATTGCGTGTAGTGTACACTGCTGCAATTTCTCTGGCAGTAGGATTGTCATATCTTCGATCTTGTTCTGGGCGACCGGTAACAATCATCTTGAACGTGGGAAGTGGCTGATCATTGGCAATAGCTTGCTGCCTTTGCTCTTCCAGTACTTCTCCCATTGTTTTAAAATGTTGAGCAAAGCGATTTACTGCCATCAATTCGTTTTGCAGCAGCGCCACCATGTCTAAGTCCAAGTTTTGTTCTCTGGCTGTGTTCCTGGCGTTCTTGCAGTGCTTGTTGAGTGTCCATAATATATAATTCTGCATATTTTCTGGACCTGTCGTTTCAGTTACCCCTGTTGAATGCAAGGAAACATTGTGAATTGACATTCGTTATGTCAACTGTAATTGTCAATGCAGCAAGTGCTTTGTAGTGCTTTGTTGCGCCTTGATTTTCGATTAGACAACTCTTGATATTCAGGCAAGGATATAGAGTAATTCATTGTAGATTGGGCG